>PQFF01000010.1:105121-152407 GCA_003547095.1 Diversispora epigaea | reverse complement strand
TCACGATTTTAATAATCGCCGATTAATCGCGATTAATCGTCTATCAACATTTGTACTCGACTATATAGTTGATAGGCGATTAATCGCGATTTTGTATTCGCGATTCATAACACTACACGCGACCTGTTGGTAAGTACATTTAACTTCTCGTTTAGTCCAGAGAGGGAAACATTAACTTTCGATAATTTGAGTTGATCAGCATCAATAGTGACAAAGGCGTTCTTTATAGCTTTTTTAAGTGTTTTCATCTTGTTGATTTCGACTAAGATAAAAACTCGAGAAATTGTTGTTATATGCGAGATCTGATTGATTACAAATTATTATGATCGGCAATGCACGTTATATATAAATACCAAAATTTCAGCAATGGCCCGCCGCCGGCATGTATCTTTAAAATTTTTGCACCGAAACGTAATACCGATAACTTTTGCCAGCCACGAAATATAAGAGAAAATTCTCGATATTTCGGAAAAATAATTTGTATAGAAAAATCCAGTAAGCAGATCACAAAAATTGTTAAATCACCGATACATCAATGACAGAATTTTTCTAAGTGTAATTTTATCACCGGTACATGTTTGACACGCCATATTCAAGAGCTGGGTCTTATCTCTTAGCAAGTGTATTTTTTTTGTGGTCATGCTTGTCAAATTATTTTTGATTGTGTAACTTGTTAACGTGTAACCTTAATCTGATTATGAATTCAATCAATGACGATTATTTTTCAAAAATGATTAATCGAATTCTGCCCCTAGAAAAGAATTTTCAAAATGTAAAAAAGTCTCTAAGAGAGAGAAAGTAAGTAAACCTCACAGAGATGGATTACGTTTTGCCCAGTATTGACACGTATGATAGTTTGCCCATACAGATAGGCTGGAATTTGTCGATGGAAAAAATTGATACTTTCTTTGAACGCCATGATATACGCGGATATAAATTTGAAATTGATCCAAGGGGAAACGTATTTATAGTTGAAATGGAAAAGGCAGAACGTGGATTTGTTGTTAAACGGCTTGAAAAATATTTTGACGTTCCCAATAGAGGTGTCGCCGATAATCCTCCGATAGATGTTGGGGGTGCCTTAGGTAAGAAAAATTTCTTTAGGTTGCTTAGGCTTGTTATTAGTTTTATAATCTTCTCATGTCTTATAATAGCTCACTATCGGCCACGTGGAAGAGGAAACCAATCAGCACCCGATATTGCTATATATCCGGGTTTGACCATTATTCCAAAACCTCCAATTCCAGTTCCACCTTCACAACGTAGATTACGATTTGTCCGTAGAGTTTCTCCAAGAACTTTCCGACATCGTGAGATTCCTCCAGTTGACAAATCGGTTGGTTCTGTACATATCAGATTTTGTTCCTAGTTTTCCCTAGTCTTAACATAAATTAATTATATAGGGAAGACCCCACGCACGAATAATGTGCGAAATTGCAGTGTCCCAAAAGTATCAAAGTGATAGGGGTCGGGGTGGTTGGAATCCAAAGTGTATTCGTTGGATGCAACAGCAATACGTAAGATGCGTATTTGGAGTTAAAATTTACGATCCAAGAGCTACACGAAATGTAGCCGGACAATTGCATCGGTGTATGATTGTACGTGTTACACAGCCTATTTATTATTCAATGATTTCGAAATTTTAAATTTTTTCTATTTTTGATTTTAGGCCAGACTCTGGACACGTCAGGCGGCACCAATACCAGGAAGACACATAGCAGTGGCGGGACATCCTGGAATATATTATGAAGAGGTAAGATTAGCACGCCATTGATGTTCTTGCATTCAATTTAATGGAAAATATCTATAAACTTACCAAATTTTTTATAGTGGAATTTCGGTACTCACGATTATTACACTGGTGCTCTTACTGCTTGCACAGGGCCAGGTCTTATTAATTATCAAATTAATATCCCGGTTCAAGAAGTATTTTGGAACCCGCCTATCGCCAGAGGAGCTCCTTCCATAGCTGGGTATGTCATCGCAGTCCCCGGTGTTGTCACTGCTCCTAACTTCGTTATAGATTTGTATCAAATCCAACAGGTGGTTTTACAAAATCAGGATAATTAGAAAATGTATACAATGAGTTCAGGGAACAAATCACATTAGATAGCACTTTTATATTTTTTGATACACATAATAATAAAATTTGTATCATGCATAATGATCATGTGATATAATAAAAAAATTAAGAATAATTGTTCCGCCAGATACAATATTACCACCTAAATATATTCTTAAGCATTAGACTTTCCTCCTCTTTCCTCTACTTGGTATAAGATTTGTTCAAAGGCATTGCTTAAGTGGTCATCTATTTCTGATCGATTATATACTATAATCTGCTTATTTCTAAGCCAGTCGGTTCTTGTACTATTTTTCTTTTCATTTTCGGGTTTATCATTTAAGAGAAATTTAGTTAAAGAACATAAAGCAAATTTAAATTGTCCCTGCTTATCGAATTCTTTCTCAAGTAATTCTTGAAATGATTTTCTTTGGCTTTCAAACATTTTTCTTATATCACTTCTGTTGTCTGGATGAACTGCTATTGCTCGTCTTTTTAGTGCTGAACTTGTTCCCTGAAAACTATTTCTTTTCTTGATCTCCGGTAATCATACACAAACGCTCAAATTCTTCATTAATCAAATTTTCACATGGCTCTTTAGAGTTGTCTTTTGTACTAGTTTTATTAATATTTGCTCTTCTCTGATTAACTCGAGGTTTGCATGGATATTTTCGATTTATGTGCATATCTCGATCTCGAGTCTTTTTAAAATTATTTTTTTCGCATCTCGGACAAGGTGATATCATTTTTGGATATGGGGTAGTTAACAGAGCATTTTTATTAATTTCCCAGATCTTTTGTTTAAATTAAAATAATTAATTCAGTTATATACATTTACCGAAAAATATGCTTGATGAATATACTTGTGAATATTTACACAATTCTGATAAAATTTGCGGACGCGGGTGCCTTCGACTTGAAGGGTGCCATGAATATTGGCACGCAAAAAAATGTTTGCCTTGTAAAGTGTGCGGTAAACCTACCGGCTCTGCACCTGGAACTTGCAAAATTCATGCTAAAGGGTATTACGTTAAACAATTTTATTCTCGACAAATTTGATTAAAAATATCCTAGGACAAAAAATTATACCAAAAATCCAAGGACAGTTTTTGTTAAATTTATTTTGTCTCAACTTTTCATTTATCAAGAACTTAATCTAATAAAATTTTAGGATATTATATATTTTTCTATCTTAACTACCCCATTAATATACTAAATTTTTCGTTAGATTTTTTTACACCTAACATATTTGCAGTATTGAAAAAAATAATGTAACAAACATGATTCATGCGTTATATTACTGATGTATAAAAAATTTTTTTGACGTTTAAAATTTGCTATACTAGATTAGCTTTAAAATTAATAAAAATTGGAATATTGATATAATTACATTTGTTTTTTTTTTTTTTTGGCACGACAAACATGAATCATGCGTCACTTCTCAGACGCAACAAACATGAAAGGTGTATTTTTTCTGATGCAGCAAATTTAAAATTTGCGTCAACATAAAAAATTATATAGGATTTGAGTTACCACCGAAATACATTCTTAAACATTAAATTTGCTTCCTCTCTTCTCCACTTGGTATAATATTTGTTCAAATGTATTGCTTAAGTAGTCATTTATTTCTGATCGATTATATACTATAATCTGCTTATTTTTAAGCCAGTCGGTTCTTGTACTATTTTTCTTTTCATCTTCTTTATTACTTCTAGGTTTATCATCTATAAGAAATTTGCCAAGTAAAACTTGAATTGCCCGCGTTTGTCAAATTCTTTTTCAAGTAGTTCTTTAAATTTTTTTCTTTGACTCTAACATTTTCTTGCATCACTTCCGTTATTTGGATTATATTTTGAAAGTTTTGTATTATATATTACCACAGCTCATCTTTTAAGTGCTGGACCTAGTTTTTGTTCTCTAAATATTATATCTTCTCGATCTCCAGTAATCATACCCAGACATTCAAATTCTTGATTAATCAAATTTTCTTGATTGATCAAATTTTCTGATTGATTATTATTNTTTTTTTTTTTTTTTTTTTGGCACGACAAACATGAATCATGCGTCACTTCTCAGACGCAACAAACATGAAAGGTGTATTTTTTCTGATGCAGCAAATTTAAAATTTGCGTCAACATAAAAAATTATATAGGATTTGAGTTACCACCGAAATACATTCTTAAACATTAAATTTGCTTCCTCTCTTCTCCACTTGGTATAATATTTGTTCAAATGTATTGCTTAAGTAGTCATTTATTTCTGATCGATTATATACTATAATCTGCTTATTTTTAAGCCAGTCGGTTCTTGTACTATTTTTCTTTTCATCTTCTTTATTACTTCTAGGTTTATCATCTATAAGAAATTTGCCAAGTAAAACTTGAATTGCCCGCGTTTGTCAAATTCTTTTTCAAGTAGTTCTTTAAATTTTTTTCTTTGACTCTAACATTTTCTTGCATCACTTCCGTTATTTGGATTATATTTTGAAAGTTTTGTATTATATATTACCACAGCTCATCTTTTAAGTGCTGGACCTAGTTTTTGTTCTCTAAATATTATATCTTCTCGATCTCCAGTAATCATACCCAGACATTCAAATTCTTGATTAATCAAATTTTCTTGATTGATCAAATTTTCTGATTGATTATTATTGGAGTTAATATTGACCTTGACTTTATCAGCTTTGCTAATATTTTTTTCTTGATATATTTGAATTTGAGTTTGATCTAGCTTTTAAATCTTCAAAGAATTCACGTTCTTCTGTTAAAGGCTTTTGTGTTCTATATGCTTTTGAATCAGATTACAATAAGTGGTCTTGTATTGGAATAAGTTTTGTAATTGAGACCAATCTTCATAAATTACTTCCTTAACCCTTTTTCGTAATCTTGATCTCCATCGTTTAACAGTTTCACCTGATTTTCTTGTATTAGTATCTATTATAATCTTTTGATTATTGTTAATTTGAGGTTTTATTTGTGAAACAGGTGATTGAATGAGAGTTGTCTACATGAATTTTCTCTTTCAAGATGAGTACAAAGTCTTTGTGGTGTTAACAATTTCTTGCCACATTGTTTACAAGTTATACTTTTTTTATCACTTCTAGTCATAGGTTGGATAAGTCTAACAAACTATATTTACTTATACAAAATCTTTTCTTTAAATAATTATTTCATATCCTATATTCAAAAATGATTGGTGAGTATTCATATTCCTACCTTCATAATTCTAGAAAAGCTTGTGGTAGAGTTTGCATTTAGCTTGAAGGGTGTCAGTTTCATTGGAAAGTTAAAAAGCGCATCCCTTGTATTGATTGTGATAAGTCTGCTGATTTAACTTCTGGTTATTGCTTAGTATATATCAGAGAATATTATGATCTATTATGTATATAAAGGACTGAATTTCTCTTTTCTCAGTTCAAAGTTTGTTAAATAATTAATTAGTTATTTAGTTTTCAATTCTTGAATAACTTGATAATAAATTTCTTTATGATTTCATTAAATAATATTTCTTAATAAATTATTATTTAAATCTTTGTGAAAAACCTTTATAATAATACTTTGCTATGTGATCTGAGTATTATTCTTTGTAATAAACTATTATTCTGCTTTGTGATTTGAATAATTAATTTATAATTTCTTAGTGAAAGCCTTTAAATATCTTTTTTGTGATCTTGGTATTTGTGATAGCTTGTTTAGTGATATAGTTATCTTAATAAATTTTAGTATTGCTATGCTTAGTGTCTGGGCTTGAATTTTTAGTAAATTAGTAGTGTTTACATTTACAAAATCTTATTTCTACTTCTTTCACCTTAATTTTGCAATCTTTAAATTCTTCCCAATTATACTTTTACCATAGTATAAACTTTTCAACTTTAATATATTAAGTATAGTGCTGTATGTCTTATACAAATTAATTCCTATTCTTAGCCACTTGTTCCTGTTATTTATTTGGAAAGTAAATTACAGTCAACAATACAATTAAATTTTAATAATTGAATCAATAGTTTTTTACTTTTGACAACATGTATATTGTATACATTTTTTGAAAACAAATTAATGTAGTTAAAAAGGGATATGAGATTAATACTTTAACTTAGATTAAAACTGAGATACATCAACTGACCAGAATTATAAAACGGCCTATATAGACCCTTTAAAATTCAGCCAACCCTTAATCCTAATTTTGGTCAGTTTTAGAATATCATAAATTATGGTCGGCACGTGTAATGATTTAAATCCATTCTCTGGAATAACTATATATGGGTCTTCGTAATACCAAATATATCTTTAAAATTTTAACTATTTTTACGCGCTTTGAATTTATATTGTATATTTTGATCTAACTTAGATAATTTGAAAAATGGTAGCTATATATATATTTCTTTTTTTTGATAATGTCTTCGAAAACTTGTATCAAAAATTTCTTTAAAAAAAAAAACCAAAAATGTTTCAGGCAGGTTCAATAACAACAACGCCGGAAATCAAGGATATTACAAAAATGGAACGAATAGGTAGTTAAAATATAAGCATTAACAATAACCAATTAGCAAGAGACAAAAAAATTTTCAAATTTATATTGGATTTATACTTTAAATAGGAGCACATTCGCACATTAGAGGTCTTGGCCTTGATGAATCGCTAGAACCTCGTCAAATTTCGCAAGGAATGGTTGGTCAAAACAAAGCACGCAAAGCCGCTGGTGTAATTTTGCAGATGATAAAAGAGGGCAAAATAGCAGGCCGAGCGATTCTTATGGCAGGACCACCAGGGACAGGAAAAACAGCCATTGCAATGGGTAATTAATATTTACGTGTAATTTTAATGAATTTTAATGAATTTTAATGAGATGAATATAATTATAATCGTAATGACCTCCACCTTATTTAGGAATGGCACAGGCTTTAGGGAAAGATATACCATTTACGATGCTGGCGGCATCGGAAATTTTTTCACTCGAAATGTCTAAAACTGAGGCTCTTACACAAGCATTTCGTCGTTCAATCGGTGTGCGCATTAAAGAAGAAGCAGAGATTATTGAAGGTGAAGTTGTAGAAATTCAAATCGATCGTTCTATTACGGGAGTAAGTTATTTAGAAGAGAGAGATATATCTATTATTATTATTTTTTTCTATTCAAGTAATTTTGATCTGATCAAATTCAATAATTGTGAATTATTGTAATCGAAAAGGGTACAAAAACCGGAAAACTTACTTTAAAGACAACGGATATGGAAACTATATACGAATTGGGGCATAAAATGATAGATGTTTTGAATAAAGAAAAGGTTTTAGCCGGGTAAGTTATTCAAACAAACAAAAATTTATAGTATAAGAACTTATAAGAACTTATAAGAACTAACCATAATTTGGATTTATTAAATATCACAAGAGATGTCATTACAATTGACAAAGCGTCTGGCAAGATTTCTAAACTAGGTCGTTCATTTACACGTGCCAGGGATTATGATGCGATGGGAGCGGATGTGAGTTATCAATTTATTTATGTAGGAGATTAATTCGAATGTCATTTATTTAATTAAAATTTACTTTACAGACAAAATTTGTGCAATGCCCGGAAGGCGAATTACAAAAGCGTAGAGAAGTGGTTCATACAGTTTCATTACATGAAATTGATGTAATCAATAGTAGAACTCAAGGATTTTTGGCCTTGTTTTCTGGTAAGTTAAATAATATTAATTAAATATAATTTATTAAACATCTTGGTTCTAAAAAAAAAAATCTCGGTTAATTCATAGGTGATACTGGTGAAATTAAATCCGAAATTCGTGATCAAATTAACACTAAGGTTACTGAGTGGAGAGAAGAAGGAAAGGCTGAAATTATACCTGGTGTAAGTTATTGTAAGCAAAAAAAAAAAAAAAATTTCGTTCTAATTTCTTTATCATTCAATAATCCAATAATATTAGTAATTTTTAATAATAATAATATATGTATTTTTAATATAGGTACTTTTTATTGATGAAGTTCATATGCTTGATATTGAATGCTTTTCATTTCTAAATCGCGCTCTCGAAGATGAGAGAGCTCCGGTAGTTATCATGGCATCAAATAGAGGTNTTTATTTAATTAAAATTTACTTTACAGACAAAATTTGTGCAATGCCCGGAAGGCGAATTACAAAAGCGTAGAGAAGTGGTTCATACAGTTTCATTACATGAAATTGATGTAATCAATAGTAGAACTCAAGGATTTTTGGCCTTGTTTTCTGGTAAGTTAAATAATATTAATTAAATATAATTTATTAAACATCTTGGTTCTAAAAAAAAAAATCTCGGTTAATTCATAGGTGATACTGGTGAAATTAAATCCGAAATTCGTGATCAAATTAACACTAAGGTTACTGAGTGGAGAGAAGAAGGAAAGGCTGAAATTATACCTGGTGTAAGTTATTGTAAGCAAAAAAAAAAAAAAAATTTCGTTCTAATTTCTTTATCATTCAATAATCCAATAATATTAGTAATTTTTAATAATAATAATATATGTATTTTTAATATAGGTACTTTTTATTGATGAAGTTCATATGCTTGATATTGAATGCTTTTCATTTCTAAATCGCGCTCTCGAAGATGAGAGAGCTCCGGTAGTTATCATGGCATCAAATAGAGGTATTACACGAATTAGAGGCACAAAATACAAAAGTCCTCATGGAATACCAATCGATTTATTAGATAGATTGTTGATAATAAGTACATCTCCATATGACGAGGATTCAATCAAAGAAATCTTAACCATAAGGTAATATAAATAAATAATATAAACTTTTGATAATCACAAGTTAATAAATAATAAATATAAATATATATAGATGTCAAGAAGAAGATGTTACAATGAATGACGAAGCTCGAGATGTTCTGACAAAAATTGGTGTGGAAACTTCGTTGAGATATGCAATTCATTTGATTACTACTGCTAATCTCGTTGCTAAAAGAAGAAAGGTAAGACAAATATATATATATGTATAAAATGGTCTTAGCACCATTTATTTAAATTCACAATATTTATATTCGAATCATTTATTATAGGCTAACGTTGTTGATGTAAGTGACATCAAACGCGTGTATAAACTTTTCTTAGATGAAAAAAGATCGGTAAATTATTTGCGAGAATTTCAAGAACAATATATGTTTAATGAAATTCCTGTAAATGAAGAAATGGAAGGAGTGGAAAATGTCGAAGCAATGGAAACGTAAAGAATTTTTTTGGGAATGATATAAGATTACATGTTTTAAATATTTTATGAAATTAAAAAAATCTTTACTGGAAAGATCTGAATTTTATTTAGAATGATACTTTTTTTTTTAATTAAATCAATAATCATCCACAAAAAATAAATAGTTATTTTCGTTCTACTATTCATCTTCTTCTTCCTCGTCACCTAATTTAATAGATAAAAAATTAGTGTCCAATTGTAAAAAAATATTAAATTAAATTGAATTAAAAATATTAAATTAAATGATTTTCAATACCCTTAGCTGCAGTTCGTTGACGTTTTCTCTTCACACGACCGGGACGACCGCCACCTACAATTTTTAAAAAAAAAGATATAAAAAATAGTGAAAATATGAAAAATGAGAATATAATTTTATATATAATAATTTACCATAAGGTGATGTTAAGGCAAAGTCAATATGCTTTTGCGAATCAAGCCTATAAAATTAAAATTAAAATTAAAATTAAGATTAAAATTGAAATTGAAATTAAAATTATAAAAGGTAAATTAAGAAATTTATTATAATTTTAATTATGTAAAAAAAAAAATAACAAACCGAACAATAAAACTCGGGATATCAACGATTTGCTTGCCAACACTTTTTAAAATAAAATAAGAAAATCAGTAAACATGATAAATAATATTAACAAATAAAAGTAAATTTTTGGTTAAATTAATTACCGAATATGACGTTGTCTGATGAGAACACGAGCATGATGAATTGACTTAGCCAAACCAAGTTTAAAAACTTGAGTTTGCAACCTTCGTTCTAAGAAATCTTCAATCTTCAAAGCCAATACATAATCAAGTTTCATTTTGGTTTCATCCAATACACCGATTCTGACAAGCCTTCTGATCAAGGCATTTCCCTCAAAAAGTCGACGGGGATCTCTATCATCTAACGTAAGTAATTCTCTAGCGGCACGACGAATATTCGATAGTGTATAAGCTACGCGCCAAATTTCGCGCTTGTTTCGCAAACCAAATGACCCTATCAAACGAAGTTCTTGATCAATTCGTTCTTTCTCGAAAGGACGACGTGGAACTTTGTAAGTTTTTGAACCTGTTTAATGAGAAGCAAAAAAAAAAAAAGAAAAAGAAATGATAGAAGGTAAAGCCAATTCACGAAAATTTTTTTATCATCTTTCATCGCGAATACGTAGGCAATAAAAGATGATATCAAATTATCTCATTGTGTGAAGCTTTCCTTTGTCGCACTCAGCAATTGATGATCCACACATTTATTGCCAATTTTCGAAAAGAAAACTGAATGAATGGTGGATCAAACTCTGTTCGTTCGTGTCCGGAGAGATNCAACCTTCGTTCTAAGAAATCTTCAATCTTCAAAGCCAATACATAATCAAGTTTCATTTTGGTTTCATCCAATACACCGATTCTGACAAGCCTTCTGATCAAGGCATTTCCCTCAAAAAGTCGACGGGGATCTCTATCATCTAACGTAAGTAATTCTCTAGCGGCACGACGAATATTCGATAGTGTATAAGCTACGCGCCAAATTTCGCGCTTGTTTCGCAAACCAAATGACCCTATCAAACGAAGTTCTTGATCAATTCGTTCTTTCTCGAAAGGACGACGTGGAACTTTGTAAGTTTTTGAACCTGTTTAATGAGAAGCAAAAAAAAAAAAAGAAAAAGAAATGATAGAAGGTAAAGCCAATTCACGAAAATTTTTTTATCATCTTTCATCGCGAATACGTAGGCAATAAAAGATGATATCAAATTATCTCATTGTGTGAAGCTTTCCTTTGTCGCACTCAGCAATTGATGATCCACACATTTATTGCCAATTTTCGAAAAGAAAACTGAATGAATGGTGGATCAAACTCTGTTCGTTCGTGTCCGGAGAGATTGCTGTATCTCTTCTAGAAAACTTTCCCAAAAATTTTTACAATTGAAAAATAAAAACTACACTAGAATTCCTACCCCAATTTCGAAACAAATAATCAAATAAAAAGGATACATTTCGAGATCATAATCCAAAAATTTTTCTTTTGTGATAATGTTGGTTTTCGAACAAGTAAACCATTCAAATGTAGCAACAGCCGAAATAAAAATTCACCCAAAGTCTTAACTAATTTATTATAACAGTCAAATTAACAAAAAAAAAGAAAAGGAAAGTTTCGTAGAATACAATTTCTTTTAGCCCCAGCAGCCATTATGAATTATGTTTTTTTTGACGAAATATCCAATATCGCCAATATGACAGAAAAGGAAGATCTAATTACAAAAAAAAAGTTTTTAAATACACATGACTTGGCCAATCAAATTTTCATTTAACCGAAAGGAAAGAGAAAAATTATCCTCCTCCATCATTTACAAAAATTGTTGTAAGTTGCGATTAAATTTATAATCACAAAAATAAAAGTGTTAGGGGGTTTTCGATTTTAATAGGATTTTAATTATATTTTCATTATCTTCGTAAAATACACATAATTTTATAGAATTAAAAAATGCCACACTCTTATGGTATCCGAGCCCGAACGCGGTATATGTTCTCCCGAGACTTTCGGAAAAAAGGACCTATAAGCCTTTCTACCTATCTCAAGACATATAAGATCGGTGATATCGTTGACATTAAAGCCAATGGTGCCATCCAAAAGGGCATGCCCCACAAATTTTATCATGGGTACTTATCGATATGAAATTTTGAAAAAAAAATTTTTTTTAATTGAAAAATTACGCTTAACATATCCATAATAAATTTTTTTATTAACAATATTCTATTATTATTATTATTATTAAAGGCGTACTGGGATTATTTATAATGTGACAAAATCAGCTGTCGGTGTTATCATCAATAAGCGAGTCGGCAATCGTTATATTGAAAAGCGAGTTAATATTCGTATTGAACACATCAAACATTCGAAATGTAGAGATGATTTCTTACGCCGTGTTAAGGAAAATGCAATTAAAAAGAAAGAAGCTATTGCTAAAGGAGGTAAATCTTATATTTTAATAACGTGAAAGAAAATCAAAATCTGACAATTCCTTTAATTTCTTGAATTAATTAAATTTAACGATAATAAAATTGATAAAAATATAGAAAAGCTTAACCTCAAGAGACAACCTGCTCAACCTAAAGCTTCCCACTTTGTGTCTACCAATAAGAACCTTCCTACAACCATCACACCCATTCCATATGACACTCTTGTCTAAATAACAACAGAAATAATTTTCTGTTTGTTGACCCATCCATTGATTTTATAATCAATAGAGTATAAAAGGTTGAAAATGGTTTGTTCCTGTTAGAGGGCACGGATACATTCGAAATTTTGAAAGTTTCCAAAAAAAAAAAATAATAAAAATAATTTAAACAATACTTTCTTTACTTTGATTTGTCTAATTTTAATTTATACTTGTAATTTCCAATGATAATAAATTTTTTTTTATTGTAGATAATTTGGGAAAGTTTAAAATACTCATTCATGATGACATTGGGTTTTGATCTATTTAAGACTTGAGCATTTATTTTCTTAAAAGTTTACTGCCCGTGATTAAACAATTTAAACAATTAATATTATTTCATATAATTACTTTTGAATAAAAAAAAATGAATTCTCGATTATTGAATCTTTATTTCCTTTATTTAATATTACATTGAAAATTAAGAAAATATAAATAAAACCAAATTTAGAAAACCATACAATTACTTTTTATTATTTACTTTTTTTTTTTTATTTAATTTGATTCAATGAATTTAAATCAAATATTCCTAAAATTATATAATCAAAAAACGAACGAACCTACACAATATGTATAATATATCTTCTTTTTTTTTTTTGATAAAAATATCCACCCAACAAACAAATAAAAACAAATAATAATTCTTCAGAAGAAAATAAGAAAAAAAAAAACACCTTGATTTCTCCTTTACCCATAAAAAAAAAACTACATATATATATATATGAAAGGAAAAATTTACAAGAAATTTTTTTGATATAAAAACGTGAAAAAAATAAAATACAAAGTGAAAAATATATATGAAATTATACGTACTAACTACTTAATGATGATATAACGTACGTGGAAAATTTTTTGTGTATGATAAAATGGGTTTGATGAAGTAGTGGTTTTTATAAATACATAAAGATTACAGAACACTATAATATATATATAAATATATATGTTCCGAAAAACTATTTTTTTTTTCGACATTTGTTATAAACAAAAAAAANCAAAAAAAAAAAATAATAAAAATAATTTAAACAATACTTTCTTTACTTTGATTTGTCTAATTTTAATTTATACTTGTAATTTCCAATGATAATAAATTTTTTTTTATTGTAGATAATTTGGGAAAGTTTAAAATACTCATTCATGATGACATTGGGTTTTGATCTATTTAAGACTTGAGCATTTATTTTCTTAAAAGTTTACTGCCCGTGATTAAACAATTTAAACAATTAATATTATTTCATATAATTACTTTTGAATAAAAAAAAATGAATTCTCGATTATTGAATCTTTATTTCCTTTATTTAATATTACATTGAAAATTAAGAAAATATAAATAAAACCAAATTTAGAAAACCATACAATTACTTTTTATTATTTACTTTTTTTTTTTTATTTAATTTGATTCAATGAATTTAAATCAAATATTCCTAAAATTATATAATCAAAAAACGAACGAACCTACACAATATGTATAATATATCTTCTTTTTTTTTTTTGATAAAAATATCCACCCAACAAACAAATAAAAACAAATAATAATTCTTCAGAAGAAAATAAGAAAAAAAAAAACACCTTGATTTCTCCTTTACCCATAAAAAAAAAACTACATATATATATATATGAAAGGAAAAATTTACAAGAAATTTTTTTGATATAAAAACGTGAAAAAAATAAAATACAAAGTGAAAAATATATATGAAATTATACGTACTAACTACTTAATGATGATATAACGTACGTGGAAAATTTTTTGTGTATGATAAAATGGGTTTGATGAAGTAGTGGTTTTTATAAATACATAAAGATTACAGAACACTATAATATATATATAAATATATATGTTCCGAAAAACTATTTTTTTTTTCGACATTTGTTATAAACAAAAAAAAAGCAAATTGAAAAAAAGGGAAAATAATAAGAAAAAAGAAAAAAGAAAAAAGAAAAAGAAAATATATAAGAAAACTTTCTACAAGTGAAAAATAAAAGGGGGAGTGGAATGAATACAAAAGAATTAAAAAAAAAATTTTTTTGAAAATTTTGTCTCGTAAATAACATCATGCCAAAGAATAAAATTTTTTTCGCGTGACATATTTGCTATCACTACAATATATAAAAAATGGAGGCGATTTTTGTTGTATGATACATAAAAACGAAATTTTTTCGCCACGCATATATGATGAAAGGTGAATACAAGAACAATATAAAACAATCTTTTCCTTCGCTCAAAATACAAAAAAAACTTGATTCCAATCTCTGTTATTTCCTCAAAAATATTGTGCGAAAAATTTCTTTCATATGAAAAGGAATAAAAAAGGGTATAAAAAATGACCTTGTGTTCTGCCCTAAAAATAATGTCCAAAAAATTCCCCCAAAATATGAATACGATTGTCCAAAAGATTTCTAACCTAAAAAATAATCATTTGTTCTCTCTGTCCAATAAAATTTCAAAATAAATTTTCTCCTTTCAATTATCAAAAGTATGGGTAACCTTGTGCAAAATCGTTTACGCCAACCATACCAATGTTGCCAAAATTGGTCAACCCATTAACCGGAAGTCTTAACATATTCATGTTAAGATTATTTATTGTGGTCCAAGTTTGCATTTGTTCACGTTGAAGTTTTCCCTGAATACGCTTTCCATATGGGGTATTACGAATGGCAGGTAAAAGAGGTCGAATACAGTCTATTAACTATTATAAATGTTGATATAAAATAAATAAATATATATAAATATATATATATATATAAATTAAGAAAATTTAAAACCAAATTTAAAATGGATTTAATGAACAAGTTATAACATACCTGAACGCGTTGTACGGGATCTGCGTAATCGAGAGATGTTTGTACTACATAATTCGCGAAAGAGTCACGCAATAATTTATCGAGTTTACTCTTGTTAAGCATTTCTTCAATAAGGAACTTGCGGGTCTTTGGTTCTGCAACTCTAATGCACTATATAAATGAAATCAAATGAATTGGCCTGATATCCTTTATATTATATAAACAAAAATTCTATGAAAAGAAAAAAATCTTACCTTTTCAATAACGTTTGAACTGAATTTCTGTTGAGACAACATGCAAACGTAACCAATAAATTTTCGAATCAAGGCATTTGTAAATCGAGCGTCTCCAAGATCTAAAACGTATTGTACGACGTAATTACCATAAGGATCCTATCGAAAAAATAAATAGATTAATAAAAGAAAATCGGGTATAATAAACAATATCGATCATTGTTCTCATACTACTTACTTGTACTAAAATGAGCACGTTATATGTAATCTCTGTGACAAGTTGAGCTTTCTGGGATTCGCTAGCGTGATCAATACATCTTTGTAGAACACAACAACCATGACGATGTGTAGCAACCTCAATACAATTCTGACTGACGGCATTATATATGAACTATACAAAGAAAAAAAAAAATAATTAATTTTCATATTAAAAATTTTTAAATAAAAAAACAAAAATTTACTTGATTATCCTCAGAACTCAAACGATGCAAACATTTTTGAATGACATGGTTGCCATTTAAGTCTTTGATTAAAGTCACAACGTTAGGGTTCAATGCTACAATAACAAAGTGAATCTATCAAAAACATTTAGGAATAAGTTAATTAATATGTGGTGATCAAACAAAGAATTCGTGAGAATTACAATAATATATAAACTAACTTGTTTTGGTGTTGAAAGGAATTCGATCATTTTCTGGACAGCTCGGGTACCGTGCATGTTAAGTGAAATATTTACTAATTCTGGGGCAACCGTCTCGACAATTATTGTACGCTGATCATCGTTGCAGTACTCGAGTAATTTTTGGCAAAGATAATTACCAAAAGGATCTATCAAATAATAATTGTAAAAAAAAAAAAAATTAAGAATTCGAAAAGATGCGAGGGGAAAGATAAAAAAAAAAAAAATTAAGAAATCGAAAAGATGCGAGGGGAAAGATAAAAAAAAAAAAAATTAAGAAATCGAAAAGATGCGAGGGGAAAGATAAAAAAAAAAAAAATTAAGAAATCGAAAAGATGCGAGGGGAAAGATAAAAAAAAAAAAAATAATTAATTTTCATATTAAAAATTTTTAAATAAAAAAACAAAAATTTACTTGATTATCCTCAGAACTCAAACGATGCAAACATTTTTGAATGACATGGTTGCCATTTAAGTCTTTGATTAAAGTCACAACGTTAGGGTTCAATGCTACAATAACAAAGTGAATCTATCAAAAACATTTAGGAATAAGTTAATTAATATGTGGTGATCAAACAAAGAATTCGTGAGAATTACAATAATATATAAACGAACTTGTTTTGGTGTTGTAAGGAATTCGATCATTTTCTGGACAGCTCGGGGACCGTGCATGTTAAGTGAAATATTTACTAATTCTGGGGCAACCGTCTCGACAATTATTGTACGCTGATCATCGTTGCAGTACTCGAGTAATTTTTGGCAAAGATAATTACCAAAAGGATCTATCAAATAATAATTGTAAAAAAAAAAAAAACTAAAGTATAATAAGATAAAAATATTATTACAAACCTGTCATAAGTTCAACAAAGTGACTAAAAACTTCGTTGAAAATAATACTGAGATATCTGTCATTCTTTTCCTCAAGTTTCTTCTGCAAGAATCTACAGCCATGTTGATCTTTACAAAGGGAATATATTTCACCAACCAAGTCATCTAATAACACACCTGCGAATCGATTGGCTGTTTGGAAAAAAAAGGGGGATCAAAATTATTGTTAAACACAAAAACACAAGAAAATTTCAATTGATTTTAACTGAATTATTAAAAAAAAAAAAAACTGTTAAGGCCCTGAACCTTGTCTTTTGGACTGACCTTCAAGATCAGTACTTGATCGTTTTTGATTTATTTTGGGAATAGCTACAACAGTATTAGTTTGAATCGTAGACCTGGTATTTAACGAAGCCATATTAAGAGCAGTATTTTGATTATAACCATATCCACCAGAAGCTCCTGGAAACACAATTCCGGATATACCGTATTGTCCGTATAAGGATGTTGAATTATTGATTGATGCGGTAGCTCCAGGGTAATTGTTCATCTGAGCCATGCTTACTGGTGCTACGCCACCATTGTAAACGTGAGTATGAGCGTATTGACATCTTTCTCCTCGGGAACAGAATCCTTGTTGGAAAAATCTACATACACCATTACCATTAAGATCGCTGGAAGGTTGAGATGTCATTTGATTTTCGGTTTCACCCAATATCTCATTGGCTGCCTGATTATTAAATGTAGTAGTTGGACGACCAAATAATCTAGATGCGCTAGCTAAATCGGGATTCGAATTTGATAGTTTAGGGACTCTTGGCTTATTGGTTGAATTATCTGACACCAAATTGTCTAACTTTTTTCTACTTTCATACTTTAAACCATTAGAAGAATTATTTGCAATAGAAGTCGTATTATTATTGGAAGATGCAACAGTAACAGTATTATTTTTCGATGCAACAGCTGAATCAAAGATCGGAACCAATTTTTCTAGGTGAACACGTGATACGGGTAAATCATTGGACAGACCACATGACTGGAGCTGGTGTGATAACAAATCATTGTTCCGTATAGAATCCAAACCTCGATTACGAGAAGGACTTTGAGGTAATGGAGCCAAATCAAGAGCCGCTGAAGATGCAGACAACTGATATTGAAAATATATATATATATATATAACAATAAAGAAATCTTAGATAGGAATTATTTTGAAAAACTAAATAAATCAACAATTCAATACACAAAACTAACCATTCCCGGAAAACTATCACGACGAACCAATATTGGAAACTTGTCATCATCCGAATGCATTTGAAGATAACGACGGATATTTGATGATGATGAATTTGGTTCTTTTGATTTAATAGAAATAAATATNTGACACCAAATTGTCTAACTTTTTTCTACTTTCATACTTTAAACCATTAGAAGAATTATTTGCAATAGAAGTCGTATTATTATTGGAAGATGCAACAGTAACAGTATTATTTTTCGATGCAACAGCTGAATCAAAGATCGGAACCAATTTTTCTAGGTGAACACGTGATACGGGTAAATCATTGGACAGACCACATGACTGGAGCTGGTGTGATAACAAATCATTGTTCCGTATAGAATCCAAACCTCGATTACGAGAAGGACTTTGAGGTAATGGAGCCAAATCAAGAGCCGCTGAAGATGCAGACAACTGATATTGAAAATATATATATATATATATAACAATAAAGAAATCTTAGATAGGAATTATTTTGAAAAACTAAATAAATCAACAATTCAATACACAAAACTAACCATTCCCGGAAAACTATCACGACGAACCAATATTGGAAACTTGTCATCATCCGAATGCATTTGAAGATAACGACGGATATTTGATGATGATGAATTTGGTTCTTTTGATTTAATAGAAATAAATATAAATTAGAATTTCACAAATTTAGTTTTTTTTTTAAAGGGAAAACTGATGACAAACGTACTATTTAATTCAGTTGAAGGCTCACCCTCGTCATCAAGCAAAAAATTTCCATTAAATTGAGGAAACAAAGAAGAAGTATCATGATTAGACGAATTAACAGCCTTTGATTCAAGTATATGATGAGGATTAGGAAGAGATCCTTTTCCTTTGGATGTACGAACAAAATCTTTTCTATTAAAAAAAAAAATAATAAAATAAATAAATAAAAAAATTAGAAATACTTGAAAATAATTTAACGTACATTTGATGAATTATTAACTTACTCTATATTAATTATAATTTCATTTTTAGAGTCACTAAGATTCAGTTTTTCAATTTCGGGTAACATGGGTTTATCCGGTTGATTATTTGAGTTACGCCTTGAAATTGGTACGGATCGGGATGATACTGGTATTGTGTTGGAACGAGCCCGGGTATCATTTATAGCTGGGGAAAGAGGTGCGTTGGAAGAAGCCGAACTACCGTCAAGTAGCTCTCGTTCTTCTTTGAGATGACGAAGTTCAAGCTCAAGTATTTTTATGTGCTTTTCATAAAACTTTCGTTGCTCTTTACGCTGATGTTGTTTCTAATACATATGAATTAAAGTGAATAAATGATGAATTTTATAATTACACAGAAACAAAGATATCGACCGAATAATATTAAAAATATTAACATTTACAAGGTCAACGTTGGGTGGTGGGGGACTTGATTTGGAGACAGAAGTAGTCTGAAAAAAGAAAATTTAAAATAATAAATAATCAAATGATTAAAATAATGAACAATGGTAAATGGAATCACTAATGTATTATTATTGATTGTTTGTTTATTAATTTGTGATAATATTACACGATTACATAAATGTGATGGTAGTAATACATACCCCCAAAGAAGGACGATTTTTTGCTGATGATGATATTGTGGGCAAATAAGAATATGATCCTACCGTGGGGATCGCTTTACTATATGAGCTTAGTGGGAACAGGTTGTTGGAGGGGAGAAGAGTTGTTGGTTCTGGTGCCATTTTTTGTCTATTAATAAAGAAAAGGTTTTTTTTTTTAAAAATTATATATTTTTACAAAGGGTGAAAAAATTTAAAAATAAATGAAAGCGGTTAACAAATAAATAAAAATATGTAACGTAAGTTCTATATATTAGTTCGAGTAATACTATTACACCTTGATAATGGACACAGCAAGAAAAATTTGACGAAACAAAAAGGAAAAGAAAATGTTGGAAAAGAAAACAACAACAACGAAAGAATAATGAGTGGAAAAATAATTAAAATAAATGAAACATATAAGTAAACAATAAATATAACACAAGTGTATGCATATATTTTGTTGTTTTTTTGTTTGGTTACGCTCAAAATAAAATAAGTTCACAAAAGGGTATACACCCCACAAGCAAAAGATTTTCGACGAGAATCCCTCACAAGGTGAAAAGTATTATGAAAAGGTTGACATAAATAATAAAGTTAATCTAACTAAATAACTCATTAAAAATAATTTTTGATAGCGCGTTTGAAAACATTTCTACTTCCTTGAGGAAAGATAATGAGGAAGCAATGGATAAACTAATATGAAAAAGTAAACAAACCTTTTAGAAAGATCACTTACCAAGACAGAAAATAAATGGTACACTAGTAATAATAGTTTGAGGTAGAGAGAGAGATAAACGTAACAAATATTACCAGAGACAAGAAAAATGGTTGAAAAAAAAATTTAGCGGGCAGCAGAAACAATTTTGTCAGTAAATTGTAAGTAACACATATTTCGTAAACCGGTATTTTTGATTTTATCACATACAGTATAAACATAAAAAATTATTTTGTTTATATGTATGCTTGTAAAATATAAAATGAAAATGGCGGGCAAGTTTTTTTCCAGTTATTTTTACACTTCTTGTTGATTGGATGAAATTTTTTTACAGATGTTAATAATATATTTATATATATTTATATATATTTATATATATATATTTATATTTATTATATATGTTATATATTATTATATATTTACAATTATATATTTATTATATATTTATTATATATTTATTATATATTTATTATATATTTATTATTTATATATATTTATAATAATAGAGATTAATTTTTTAATATAAGGAATATAAGGAAATCTAAGAAAATATATAAGGACTAGTAATAATAATTTATTGATAAACTATTTGATAGTCTTATGATAAACTATTTGATGATAGCCTATTTTGTTGATTTGGATTTACAATATTTACATTATTTACATTTTGCAACATTTTACAACATTTTACAATATTTACATTGCATTTAATCTACTTGAATTAAGGAATTAAGGATGACAATTATCTGCGATGATGTTTAATTTCAGGAAAAAGGAGTAACTAAAACCGTATTTTCTTTACTTTGATCATCATCATCTTTCAATGCCTTCCTTCGATTTCTTTTTAATTGTTTCATTGAATTCAATGACCACTTCCCCAAAGTAGATTTGCGTTTCAAACTTTAAATTTTAAATTTTAAAAATTTTAAATTTTCTTTTTTTTCTTTTTTTTTAATTTTCACAATATTAATTTTTCACATGTTTCAGTTCTATCCTATCAAAAAAAATTTTTAAAACTTTAATAATATCAATAATATCTGATTAATTCATTAAGGGGGAGGCTGATATAAATTTTAAGCCTTGATTTTATTGATTTATGATTTGTGATTTCTTTTTGGTGATGTGATATTTACGCATTTAATAAATATAAGCTATACAGTAAATTGTGATAAATATATATATATATATTAAACTATTTATTGATAAAAGATTATCAATAAAGTTTCTGCATCGAATTTAGAATTTCTCGAGTTTGCATGACCCCTGGAAATAAATAAATACTCTAGAAAAAAAAAAAAGTTCGAAATTCTTTTCACAATGACGAAGGAGTATGAGCGATATAAATGGTAAACAAAAACTGGAAATTTTTATTCTTGGCATAAAAATGTAAAAGTATGAAAGAAAAATTTTATGAACCATTATAAATATTATAATTATTATAGAAATATTTCATTGTTTCAAGTTTTAAAACTGGGGGAATAAAATTAATGCATTTTTATTTTTATTTTTTATTTTTTATTTTTTATTTTTTTGAAATAACTTCCAATTTCAGAAATCAAAGGTTATTTTATAATAAAAAATAATTTTCTATTCGGTTTATTTGGTTTGTAAATTAATTTAATTTCTCTTTTGGCTGATATAGCATTCATTTTATCAAAGAAATAAATTGATTAATATGACGCTCAAGTGGTAACCAAGTAAATAAATTCAAAATGGGGTAAAAATTCTTGACGGAATCTTGTTGAGGAGCTTATTTAATCTCGTGAATGAATAAATTAAAAATAAATGTATCTGTGACGTTTACTACAAATCATGATCAATAGATAAAATCATATTTATAGTAATCATGGTTGTTTTTTATTTTATTATTTTATTTATTTACACGCGTGAAAAATTCAATTTGAACATAAAGAGATATAAAAATAAGACATTTGATTGGTGGATATCATTTATTTCATTAATACAAAATGAGAATAAATTCATTAATTTTTAATTTTCAATTGTTCCATTATTTCCATTATTTCCATTATTTCATTATAACCGTGGCGTTGAAAAAAATATATCTGAGAATTGGAATGAAAAGAACTTTGCCAACACAATTAAAGCCAAAGAAAGTTAAGTAGATGTAAGTTTCTAAACTCTCTAAACTTTAAAAGTAAACTCATTTTTACACGCGCAGATAAAAAGTATTCCTGTTACCAATTACCACGAGATTTCAATTACTTTGTCCCAAATAAATATAGATTAAAAAAATAAATGTTGGGTGAAATTATTAGCAGAATTTGTTGGGAATGTTTTGAAATCAAGGAGGTGGTTTCCCAGAATCAAAAAAAAAAAAAAAAGAATATCAAGGAGTGATGAATTGATTAACACCACAAACAAAAAACACGCCTCCTTTCTTTCCTTGCCACCTTTTGCCAATTATGGTACCGCGAGTCATTTGGGAAAATAAACGGGAATGACCGGAAATACGTTCTGAAACAAACCTGCGGCATAAATCGGAATTAATAGTGTGACTATTAATGTTGTAATGATAAATAATTAATAATAATAATAATAATAATACAATAGTAATTATAACTATTATTATTCAACCAAAGTATCACAAATTTTTTTAAACTTTTCTCACGAGAAAATAAACAACTAAATTACATTTATTAAACTATACTCTAATATTAAATAATCAACCAAAATTTTAAATAAGACAAATAAGACAAACAAGACAAGTTTTAAACATGTAAAAAATCAGCAGTTTGCTAATTACCTAATTACATGGAGTTAAATTCCGTTAAATTCGCCAAATAAAAATCATTAAATAAGTAATAAATATTAAATAAATAAGAAATTAATGAAAAAAAAATTTATAGCTAAAGAAATGGTAGAATGAGAAGAATTCAATGAGAAGATTTGATGTCATGTGGAGTATAACACAACTCGGAATTATTTCAGAAAAAGTGATAAAGAAAAAATTAATGTGATGTATGTGATAATATTTTAATTAGTATTTTTAGTGGTTTTTTGCAGATTAAGTAAACAAATGATTAATGAATGATAATGATGACAGATCAATACCACGCGTTTCGGAGAATTTGGAACATTTGGAGAATTATAATCATAATAAACATACATTTTATTATGTTACTCTTGTACACACAACATATATATAAAGATATAAATAAAAAAAAAATAAACATGCTCAGTAAATCGTGGCAACAAAAATCAAAAACAGTATGTATTTGAAACAAAAATGTATTGATAGAGTTACTATTTATGCTAATTATACACTGTTGAATGCTATTGTATGCAAACTTTATTAACTTTATATAACGAATATAATGAATATAATGTATATAAAATATATAAAATGTATACAATAAATTTAATAGTATTATAAGTATATAATATAATTAAATGTGGCATATAAATAAATAATAAATATTAATTNCAAATAAAAATCATTAAATAAGTAATAAATATTAAATAAATAAGAAATTAATGAAAAAAAAATTTATAGCTAAAGAAATGGTAGAATGAGAAGAATTCAATGAGAAGATTTGATGTCATGTGGAGTATAACACAACTCGGAATTATTTCAGAAAAAGTGATAAAGAAAAAATTAATGTGATGTATGTGATAATATTTTAATTAGTATTTTTAGTGGTTTTTTGCAGATTAAGTAAACAAATGATTAATGAATGATAATGATGACAGATCAATACCACGCGTTTCGGAGAATTTGGAACATTTGGAGAATTATAATCATAATAAACATACATTTTATTATGTTACTCTTGTACACACAACATATATATAAAGATATAAATAAAAAAAAAATAAACATGCTCAGTAAATCGTGGCAACAAAAATCAAAAACAGTATGTATTTGAAACAAAAATGTATTGATAGAGTTACTATTTATGCTAATTATACACTGTTGAATGCTATTGTATGCAAACTTTATTAACTTTATATAACGAATATAATGAATATAATGTATATAAAATATATAAAATGTATACAATAAATTTAATAGTATTATAAGTATATAATATAATTAAATGTGGCATATAAATAAATAATAAATATTAATTCGAATGTTCTATTAACAACTAATAATAAACATTCATTAGTGCACGTGAATGAATCACGTATTTTATTTTTATATAAGTAGTATAATGTTTATCATCAGATAAGAATAAATAAATTATTCAAAAATAATATATTGAATTGTTAATATTCGTAATATTCGCTAGAACTTTTATATCAATTACACTCCTTTTTTGCCGCGTTCTTTATTGTGACTGTTTAACTATTTTTAAGGAGATTTTTTCTGTTTAAAATTAATAAACTGTTAAAAAGCGCAGATTGCAGCTTTCCATCATGGGTAAGACCTGTTTTCGGAGTTAAATGGAACCTCTAGAAAAATATTTTTGTGCATTTAAAGCTTTCAACATTAAAAAGTTGACTAAGCATCAATGCCATAAATGGTAGGGTTCCTCCTGATTGGATTTCTTTGGGTAAAGATATTAAATCCAGACTTAAGGACCTGGTCCAACTGGTCGGTCTCGAGGACCAACATGTGATCACATAACGAAATTCAAAGTAATTCGTTCAAATATTGAAAAAATAGTAAAATAAGATAATATATATATGTTTTCAAAACAGTAAGTTTTATTAAAAAGTAAAAAATATGCTGTCCTAATATTTATGCCGTCTCTCACTTGTTCATCTATCTCTGATTGTAACCAATGGTGGATGCTTCAGAACTTCTACAAACTGTTTTTAACCAATTAATAAAGGAAATCAAAATAAAATCAATTTTTTACAGATCTCTTATTGATTGCTTTAATTATATTATTTGAAAGAAACAAATACTTGCTTCTCAAGTTTATTAACTTTATAGGAAATTATTTAAATCAACAACAAAAACAGTATCAACACACCATATATAAAAGTTGATCAAATTGTTCTATTTGCAACTTGTTTTTGTCTAAGTTATTCACAAATTTTCTATAAATCATTCATTACCTATTTGTGAAAGTTTTAAAATAGTTGTTAAATTATCTTTTTTGACTTTGATATTTATCAAGTTATTAGTTAAACCATAAATTTATCACCAATATTTATTAGATTATTGCTATCCAAAATATTTTAGATTTAGGAAAAAATAAATTAATAAAAAAGAATATTTTTATATGTAGTTCCAGAAGTATTATGTTTTTTCTTTATGTAAATACATTAAACTTATAAATCTATTTCAAGTTTGCAAACCTCCTTAAACTTATAAGCCCAAACAGATTTGCAAATTAAGCCCAAACTTTTAAGCCTAAGCCAAAAAATCAAAATTAAAATTAAACTACCTGTTTTATAAATTATCTTTACCTGTTCACAAATATTTCTTATCATGTAAAAAATTACATATTTTTTAAGCTTAATTTATAAAAAGCTTTAGTCAAATTAAATCTGTTGACAATAAAATAGATTGTATATAATGTTTTATGATATAAATAAATATATATATATATATGTTTTTAAAAATACATCAATCATACAGTTTAGTTTATTAGTTAAACCTACAATATTAATAAGTTAAATTAAAGTACTAATATTAACTAGCTACTCACCTGCCTAAAATAATTACCCATCTCTAAGTGTAATCTCAAGACCCAGAATTTATACATTCACACTCTAGTTTAATAGCAGTATATATATTGCACATTTGATTTTTTTTACTAATAAAGTTTCAAGGCCAAAACGAAAAAAAAAATATTGATCAAATCCATCAACCTGACAAATCATCTATAATAACGCAGATTGATGGAACAAAACCCAAACTTTTGTTATAATCAGCTTGCCATATGAAAATACACCCATATTTCTGCCTTTAGACATCCACATTTTGTTTTTTAATTTTGATTCAGACTGTTTTGTTATATTAGAATTTTCTACATCAAATGGGTACCCATAAATAAATTCTGGTACATCTTCATCAATTATCTTGAGAAAGTGAATGTAGAGAATCTTCAGAAATTTCAAAAGATATCTTTTAAAAATAAAAAATAATAGTGAGATTATCATGATTTTTGGATTGCACATTATTTTTATATAATAAAATATTCAAAAATAAAACCACTGTACAGAGCGAGACAAGAATGACTTTTATTTTGTAATCGTGAACGATTAATAAACTTTTAATATGATCGAAGTTCACCTTACTAAGGTTACACAAAAATTTCAATTTGTAAATTATTTTTTGGATATTTTTTTCTTCCCGACATTTTTTTTTGGTTCGGCGGGTTTATCGGTTTTAACGGTTTTGGTCGCGATTTTTTTAGCGGTCGTGGTAGCATTTTTAACTGTTTTTGATTCAGGTTTGGCATCTGATTGTAAACATGGATCATAAGTAATATTTATACTTGGTAGTACTTGATCGTTATTCGTTTTATGCTCACCTTTTCTTTTTTTATCGTTTGTTTTGAGAGATTTTTTAACAGATTTAACGGTCGTGGTAGCATTTTTAACTGTTTTTGATTTGCAAGGAATCCGATCCACAGGTTTGGCATCTGATTGTAAACACGGATCATAAGTAATATTTATACTTGGTAGTACTCGGTCGTTATTCGTTTTACGCTCACCTTTTCTTTTTTTATCGTTTGTTTTGTGAGAGGAAGCCGGTTTATCGTCTTTTGGATCATTTTTTATATCGTTTGTTTTGTGAGATTTTTTAACAGATTTAACGGTCGTGGTAACATTTTTAACTGTTTTTGATTTGCAAGGAATCTGAACCACATCTTCAGGTTTGGCATCTGATTGTAAACATGGATCATAAGTAATATTTATATTTGGTAGTACTTGGTTGTTATTCGTTTTATGCTCACCTTTTCTTTTTTTATCGTTTGTTTTGTGAGAGGAAGCCGGTTTATCGTCTTTTGGATCATTTTTTATATCGTTTGTTTTGTGAGATTTTTTAACAGATTTAACGGTCGTGGTGGCATTTTTAACTGTTCTTGAAGACCTATTGCAAGGAATCTGATCCAGAACCACATAATCATCTTCAGGTTTGGTATCTGATTGTAAACGTGGATCATAAGTAATATTTATACTTGGTAGTATTTGGTCGTTATTCGTTTTACGCTCACCTTTTCCGTTTTTTTTGTGAGAGGAAGCCGGTTTATCGTCTTTTGGATCATTTTTTATATCGTTTGTTTTGTGAGATTTTTTAACAGATTTAACGGTCGTGGTGGCATTTTTAACTGTTCTTGAAGACCTATTGCAAGGAATCTGATCCAGAACCACATAATCATCTTCAGGTTTGGTATCTGATTGTAAACGTGGATCATAAGTAATATTTATACTTGGTAGTATTTGGTCGTTATTCGTTTTACGCTCACCTTTTCTTTTTTTATTGTGAGAGGAAGCCGGTTTATCGTCTTTTGGATCATTTTTTATATCGTTTGTTTTGTGAGATTTTTTAACAGATTTAACGGTCGTGGTGGCATTTTTAACTGTTCTTGAAGACCTATTGCAAGGAATCTGATCCAGAACCACATAATTATCTTCAGGTTTGGCATCTGATTGTAAACATGGATCATAAGTAATATTTATACTTGGTGGTACTTGGTCATTATTCGTTCTATGCTCACCTTTACTTTTTTTATTGTGAGAGGAAGCCGGTTTATCGTCTTTTGGGTCATTTTTTATATCGTTTGTTTTGTGAGATTTTTTAACAGATTTAACGGTCGTGGTAGAATTTTTAACTGTTTTTGATTTGTAAGGAATCTGATCCAGAACCACATAATTATCTTCAGGTTTGGCATCTGATTGTAAACATGGATCATAAGTAATATTTATACTTGGTAGTATTTGGTCGTTATTCGTTTTATGCTCATCTTTACTTTTTTTATCGTTTGTTTCGTGAGAGGAAGTCGGTTTATCGTCTTCTGCATCGTTTTTTATATCGTTTGTTTCGTGAGAGGAAGTCGGTTTATCGTCTTCTGCATCAATTTTTATATCGTTTGCTTTGTGAGAGGAAGTCGGTTCATCATCTTTTACATCATTCAATTTACCGACATACGATTTCTGATATCCCACATTTGCATTATTCCCAATATTGTAAAATTTATCTTCATATAATTCGCTTATCTTAGCTTTGACTTCTTCACCTGGTATACTTTGTATAATTAAAAATTTATTATTATCTTCGGATCTTTGATATGGCACAAAGAATTCGTCTGGAATTGATTTATATTCAATAGAATGTGAATTGTCATAATTGTCTGTGTTATCGGTTTTATTTTTATCTAGTTCTAAAGTATTTAATCTCTTGAGAAGATCATGGATTGTCAAACAAATGCCTTCCTTGATTTCTGTATTATGTGATAATGTTTTGCAACTCATCGTTACTTCTTTACGAAGAACATGATCAACATCAACAGCCGAGAAAAAAGCAATTGACTAAAATTTCCAAAAAAAATAGATGTATTACAGTTTCTTTTAAAAATAATTTGAAAGTTGGAATGAAAATCACACTTACAATAGGCAAATCTTTAATTCCTAACATATAACTAAACATTGCTCTTGTCCAAAAATTACTTATTTGGAGTGCTAACGCTGCCCTCTCATAATCTTCTTCCTTCACAAGAAATCTTATTTCATCATGAACCGATAACATGAATCGCGCGTCAATTTTATATTCATCCACTAAATATTGCATAGCTACCAAAAGTAAATGCAGATAGTCTACGCCAGAAGATTGTACAACCCAATTGATACGCGATGTCATGTATCCTTTTTCGACTATATGATTTCTTAGTGCATCAGTTATACCACATTTTAATACTGGAGTTTTTGGATAATCCGAAGTTGCAATACTTTCCAAGCTATTGAACATATAACTTTCACTACCGCCGTGCCAAAATGAATCATAAGGAAAATAAGGAAAATCATCATATTTCCATTTTTTTTTGAATTTGTCACCCTTAGTATGACAATATAGATCGGTTGCACGATTAATGGCTTCCGCTTCAGTAATGTTTTCATTAAATTGTCTTAACAATTGTATTGCAAATTTGAGTCCCGCCCCATATATTCGTCCATAATTAAATACTTTGGCATCGGATCGGGAAATTTTTAATATTTCGGCGGTTCTTGAATGCAAATCAGTTCCGGCTGCTTTTGTTCCTTGAAGTGTCATCCAACCCATGGCAGTTGCTCCATGAAATCCAAACTGAGAGTCACCAATCAAACTGGAAATCCATAACTCTTCCGAATCTACATCCGCACCAACTATTTTGAATCCTTTTGGAGCTTGAATAATTGCTTTAAGCTCTGATCCTATCCTATTTTCCTTTGCATTACTCGCCGTCATCCAGGTTTTTTCCACCGCTCGACGAGTAATGGTACCCATTGTCAATATTTGTGGTATAATAATACCTACAGGTGTTCCATTGTTTGAATCATAACCCATATCAAGAATTTCTGGATGATCTTTGTATATAACCATTTGATTTATTATCCGTTCCCGAGAACCTATCCAATACGAACATGCTGCATTCATTTTCAATGCCGCTTTAGCCTCTTCATGTTCAGAGCTCAAAATGTCTTTTTCAAATGAGGTGATGTAATGTTTTGCTAATGGAGTTTCGCAACGGTTACCTTCCCCATTTTTATGTGGAATTGGATAATATATTCCTTCTTCATCATTGGCAAATTGTTCTTCATAAATTTCATTTACAAGAGGTTGTTCTAAACCTTTGCTAGTATCGTGATTATTTTCAGCTGAAAAGTTTTCTTGAATTGAATCTTCATTGAGTATCGGATTTTCATTAAGTATCGGATTTTCATTAAGTATCTGACTTTCATTGAGTATCGGATTTTCACTAAGTTTCTGACTTTCGTTAAGTATCGGATTTTCATTAAGTATCTGACTTTCATTGAGTATCGGATTTTCATTAAGTATCTGACTTTCGTTGAGTATCGAATTTTCATTAAGTATCTGACTTGGATTTTTATTAAGTATCGAACTTTCATTGAGTATTTGATTTTCATTAAGTATCGGATTTTCACTAAGTATCTGACTTTCGTTGAGTATCGGATTTTCATTAAGTATCTGACTTTCATTGAGTATCGAATATTCAATGGGCATTGAATTTTCATTAGCGTCTTTTTTTGATAACAAGTCGTCATCAGAATTATTTAAACGTTTCAAACTAGTCGAGCTATTCGAACTAGTCGAACTAGTCGGGCTATTCGAACTAGCCGAACTAGTCGAGCTATTCGAACTAGTCGAACTAGTCGAACTAGTCGAACTAGTCGATGGTTTTTTTTTAAATTCGCATGGTTTCGCATTGGTTTCATATTGATCACCTTTGTTCACTCGATACATCCATCCGTATATTCTAGAATAATATAATGGATAACCTTGCCATTTTAATCTTAAAAGAAGAGGTGCAGCTCTGGTTCTAGGAGTAATCTTCAATTTATTTAATTTATTATCGTAAATATCGCGATACCATTTTGGATATCCAATGGCAACCTTGGCTTTTGATGACGCAGGTGTCCAATCTAATTGTTTTAACCATGGATCACTTTCTGTCAGTTTCGGATTTTTCTTTACCAATTCAATAGCACGATGTGCAAGCATTTGAAGACTTTTCTCAATAGATTCACTTTGTTCCCTATAAACTGTTTCCGCATTTTCTATATATCGATCCCAATCTTTAGATGTGGTCAAATACATACTTCCCATATGAATCATTCCTGAAAATGACGCTGGATGTGGACAAATATCGAAAAATTTTGGCAGTATGTTTTTGAATACTTGATGAGTAACATGTACATCTTTTGCTGTATACGTGATAAGATTCCTCATATTGTCCACAATGTCTTGAAGGGTTCCATTAACAAATAAATCACGTTGAGTTTTATCTAACTCTTTGCCACAATGAAATTTACATACATCACGAAGACTGTTCATCGAACTAACATCAAAAATAGGCCGAAAGCGAGATGCTTCCTTTAAATACTCGGAATCATTTTCTTCTATGGCTTTCCGATATTTCATCCAGGATGGACGTTGTTGAGTGCAAAGTCCGCTTACGGCCATATGCAAAGCCATGGTATCTATAAATCTATTGCAAGATTTTATCCTATGATATTCTTCTTTAATTCGCGCACGATCAAATCCAACATTATGTCCGATTATTATTCTTTCTTTACTTAGATTTCCCATGGGAATTAAACAACCAATCTGTCGTCCTACCTTTTTGTTTTCGGTTTTATTGTTGTTATTATTATTATTATTATTATTATTATTATTATTAGTATTCTTATTAATTTTCGCGTTATTATCATTTTCAGTTTTATTAAAGTTTCCTAGTATATCGCTTATACTGGAATCTAAAAATTCATTTGTATCTTCTTTAACTTTTTTTTTGGGACTCTTTCTTTTTTCTAAATCTTTGGTATTCTTTACTTTTTTTACGTCTTTGGAATTCTCGGTAGCTTGAGATTTTCTCTTTAATTGAGATTTTTCCTTTAATTGAGATTTTTCCCTTAATTGATCATCTCTAAATTTGATAAGTCGTGGAGCTAACCAAACATACCATGCACTTGGAGAGGCCGCACAAGCCATAAGAGCATAATCACTATCATTAACTAATACTTCGACATCAAAACATAAAATATTTTCATCTGGATATTCAACATGTTCAGGTTTTTCATTTTCTTTATAACGCGTCCATCCAGCAGTTAATTCCCATTGACTTTCCTCCGGCATCGTTGGTAATTCACAAGTAGCAAATCGTATTGCCAATTCTCTACAAGAACGGGCCTGTTTTTCACTTATATTCCAAAAATGTTCAGCTATTGAATTTCCACATAATTTTGGTACATTGAAAGGTTCTATTGGAAGAAATTCTTCGGTTTCTTTTCCATATAATCCTTGTTGTTTCAAATGATTGATGGATATTTCCTTTGCATGATTATCATTATCCTTATCATTATTATTATTATTATTAGGGTAATCTCGTGTATCACTTGGGAAAATAATTTTATAGAGCCAATCCGGTATCATTTCTACTCCTGCAGCATTAACGTTTTCTAAATAAATATAAAAAAAAAAAAAAAAATTAAAAGTAAAAATTAGTATGGTAAAAAAATTTTCCAATCAATAAAATAATAATAATAATAATAATAATAATACCGCGCTGACTACACTACCTGCCGTGTTAACCAATATTAATAATGATTTAAATATTTNCGCGTCCATCCAGCAGTTAATTCCCATTGACTTTCCTCCGGCATCGTTGGTAATTCACAAGTAGCAAATCGTATTGCCAATTCTCTACAAGAACGGGCCTGTTTTTCACTTATATTCCAAAAATGTTCAGCTATTGAATTTCCACATAATTTTGGTACATTGAAAGGTTCTATTGGAAGAAATTCTTCGGTTTCTTTTCCATATAATCCTTGTTGTTTCAAATGATTGATGGATATTTCCTTTGCATGATTATCATTATCCTTATCATTATTATTATTATTATTAGGGTAATCTCGTGTATCACTTGGGAAAATAATTTTATAGAGCCAATCCGGTATCATTTCTACTCCTGCAGCATTAACGTTTTCTAAATAAATATAAAAAAAAAAAAAAAAATTAAAAGTAAAAATTAGTATGGTAAAAAAATTTTCCAATCAATAAAATAATAATAATAATAATAATAATAATACCGCGCTGACTACACTACCTGCCGTGTTAACCAATATTAATAATGATTTAAATATTTGCTTCCAGTGATTTCGGTAACGTTTCGACTTGATTTGGGTGAGTTTCGAATAATTATCCAAGTATTATCCAAATATCAAAGGATTTTCGACAAATCAAAGTAAAGCCTGACAAAGTAACACGGAGGTAGTCAGCGCTTGACCTGTTGAAAATTTGTTCTTACTTTGTACATTTTGGCTTGAATTATTTTGTTTTTCAATATCAGATTTCTCAAAAGTAGAAACTTTACGTGAGAATTTAATGGAGTTAAATAAAGGTTGATCTGGTTTACTTAAAAATGAGTTAAGGCTTAATCGAGTTTTAAGGGAAAAGTTTGAAATAATTGCTCGCATTTTGAAATAATTGAAATAAATATATAAAGTTCTAAATTTTAAAACGCGTTGTATTAATAATTTAGTAAAATTTTTATAAATATTGTATGCAAAGATGATCGATCTCGTGTGACATCGTGACATGTATAAATTCGAACAGAGTATAAAAACAAGAAAAAAAAATAATAATAATATTTAATAATAATATTTAATAATAATAATAATAATAATATTTAATATTAATAATAATTATTAATAATAATTATTAATAATAAATAAATAATCAATAAATAATATAAATATACATTTATAATAGCAATAATGATAGAAATTATTAATTAAATCTATATTATCTAATAAATATTCTCTTAGAATTTTGAAATTCAAAAAAATTAAAAAGGATTTATAATTTAGCTTTAACTTCACTATTAGTTTCACTCTCGTATTCGATGTATAACTTTTCAAAAATATCACTAAAATGAGCTCTACAATCGTTACGTTTAAGTTTTAAACTACACATAAAAATAGAAATCCAATTAATAATTAATTAAAGATTAAAGATTAATAAAAATTAAATAAAATTGATAAAAAATAATAATAATAATAATGAAAATTATCTTTGTTTACTTACGTTGGCGTCAATAAATTATTCTCAATGGAGAATGGACAATGTGTAAGATGGATAACTTTAACAAATTCGAAACTAAAAAATCAAATAATGTATATTTTAAATATATATATATATATTATTGAATATATTATTGAATATATTTATTGAATATATTTATTGAATATATTTACCCTCTAAGCTTAAATTCATTTCCAATTTGATTCATTTCTTTCAAGAAAGCTTTTCGCACTTGATCATTTTTCACAAGAGATTCCAATCCTTTTTCATCACCCAATGAAACATTTTGACCAGTCAATGCATTAGCCCAAGGAACAAAAGTTTCAGGATCAGGCACAACGATAGCCGCCAGAAAATTTCGAAGACTATCTCCATGTACAAATATTTGTAATATCAAGTTCGAATTGATGTATACATTTTCGATCTATTATTATTAAAATTTGGTTAAATTTAATTTAATTTTAATTTAATTTCGCTTTAATTTGCTTTAATTTAAAGGAGGGAGGTTTTTTTCTGTACCTTTTCCGGAGCAACATATTCTCCCTGAGATAATTTAAAAATATTCTTTTTACGATCAATAATAATTATCGAACCTAATGATTTTAGAATAATTTAATTATAATTTAATTATAATTTAATTATAATTTAAGAAAACTTAATAATAATTTAAGGAATACCTCTTTCATCAATACTAGCAATATCACCGGTATGAACCCATCCTTCTTCATCAATGGTTTCTTTTGTTTTCTCTTCATCCTTAAGATAACCAGGGAATGAATTAGATCCACGGAAACATAATTCTCCACGAGGAAGAGGTTTATCAGTTGAAAAATAATTCATATTGGGTACATCTACTAATTTTACTTCATTACTTTTTTTATGTACCATGATAATTTTAATAATAAAATGATAGAATAAATGATAGAATAAATGATAAAAGAATGAAATAAAAATAAATATTAACGAAATAATAATTAATAGAAAATAATTAATAATTTAATATTAAATAAAATAATAATTGAGAATTTACCATCTAATAGGTCCACCCACGTGACCTGATTTATTTTCTCCAGCTAATGATAATGTTTGACAAGCAACTCCTTCAGTTTGGCCATAACCTTCTAATACTTCACAAGAAAAAAAAACTCTCAAGTATTGAAGTATTTCAGGAGATATAGGAGCCGAACCAGTATGAATTAACCTTACTCGACCACCTAATATTTGTTTAATCTTATTAAATAAAATTCTATCCCAAAGTGGATGAGTATATCCTAATCCATTTTCCAATCGATCAAGTTTGGTTGATACCGCATTTCTTGATAATGATCCTTTAATCCCCGGAGCTTTAACGGTGGCTTGTTGAATTTTGGCGAAAACTCGAGTAAGTAATCTTGGAACCGAAGGAAAAAGTGTAGGTTTTAATTCAGCGATGTCATCAATAAGAGTAAGTACATCTCCTCGAAAATATCCAATACTAGCACCATAACTAATAACTGCAAGTTCTGCGGATCGACCATAAATATGTGCAAGCTGTATTTAATTTTATTATTTTAGAATTTAATTAATTTAGAATTTTGAATTTAACTTATAATTAAATTTACAATTAAATTTACAATTAAATTTACAATTAAATTTAGATACATTACCGGTAAATAAGATACAAGAACCTATTAAAGAAAAAAAAAAAAGTGAGAATAATAATAATGATTATTATTATTATTATTTGATAATTATATTTAACTTACATCTTCTGGTGATGCTTTTTCATCGCTTTGTTTAAGGGCTCCTACTTCTCCAGCAAAGTTTCGGTGGGTAATAATAGCGCCTTTAGGAATTCCGGTTGTACCGGAGGTATAACAAATAGTTGCAATATCATTAGGAGAAGGTGGATTATGTTTGGAAGGATGTTGTTGACCTAATTTTTCAACTTCCAAAAAATCCAAAAGTACAATATTCTTGTCTTGTGCCCACGATTTTAAAACTTTTCCTGTGGTGGTTGAAGAAATAGGAGCTGGAGCATCATCATCTAATTCATCCATTGATATAATAACTTTGATACCAGGAATTTTATTAACTAAACGAATTAAACCAGGTATACGATTAATTCCTGCGACAATAATTTTAATTTCAGCGTGATTAATTACATATTCAACAGTATCTATTTTTTTTTTAAAAAAAAAACAATAAAGTTAATAATAAAGAATAAAGTTAAATTTTAAATACTTAAGAAATTAAATTAAAATTTACCTGGTCCCAATGTATCATAAAGTGCAACCGAAATTAAACTGTATGATGAATTTGCCTAAAAATAAGAAAATATAAAAAATATCAAGAAAATGTCAATTAAATAAATAAATAATTCATTCATTCATATATATAACATATAACATATACAATTGAAATATTAAATTTACCGTATCCGTAATAAACCATTCTAGAATAAAAATAGATATAAAAATAAATATAAAATAAAAAGATATAATAAATATATTCAATATATTCAGTAAACAATAATTTCATTATTCATTATATACCAGGCCTATTATTTGAATAAATTCCTACAGTCCACTGATCTTTCTTGGGATTCTTAGCAATCTGTTAATTTTAATTTCATTATTAAAAATTCTTAAATAATTATTTTAATTCAATTTTTTTTAAAAAAAAAAAATAATAATAATAATCAAATCAAATAATTAATGAATTAAATTTACCGAATCATTTAAATATATTAAACCCGATCCAAAATCAGTAACACGTTCAGCAACTTGTTTGTAAGTTTGCCACACAAACGATTCATATTGACCAGTTTTCTTATTGAAAGGACGATGCGCAATGCATTGTCTGTCTCGGGAAATTTTTAGCGCTATAAATAAGAAAAATAAAATAAAATAAAATAAATATGTATATTATGATTAAATTTACGATTATATTATATTTTTATTTTTACCATATTGAAAATTGTCATACAAAGTATTAACTCCAGGACTATACAAAAGAAAGATGTAAAAATATGTCAATAATAATAATTTAATAATAATTTAATAATAATTATAATAATTTAGTAATAATTTAATAATTTAATAATTTAATAATTTAATAATGTAATTTATTAATGATAATAAAAAAAGCTGTAGCAAAAGAAAAAAAAAAAAGAAACCTTTGATAAATATAAACCTTATGGAAGCTGTCAAAAAATCAGGTTGCTTCGCATTGCGATAGATTCCTGTTTGCCCAGGTTTTCTCGTATTGGGTAATTCAATAGAATATATTGTGGGAGGCGGGGTCATTTTTTATATTAATTGATCAAGAAGATATATTTTATATTTCTGATATCTTTAATTTTATATAAATGTATGTTCGTATGTATATATATATATATATAGGGAAATAAAAAAATTTTACACTTTACTATTTATACTTTTAACAGACAGATTATCTGGATCATCCCAATTTAATTAAATTTATTTATTTTAGGTCACCAATTTTTAACATCAATTTTAATAAATATTCATCCTCCACCCAATTTATTCCACTCTCCAGAATTAAACCCTTTAAATAAAATAATACAATATAAAAAATAATATAATATAAAAATAAAATAAAATAATATATATAAAAAATAATATAATATAAAAATAAAATTAAATAATATATATAAAAAATAATAATTACCTGTAGAACATTCTTAACAATCGCGATTTTTGCTTTAGTATTTGATACGTCACTTTTAAAAAAATCATCATCAATATCAATTAATCAATCAATCAATCAATTATCAAAAATAAACCAATGAATGATAATTACCTTTGCATGGAGTTTAAACCTATAGATGATTGATTAATTTTTTTAATTTTTTTCGTTAATTCTCGATTATCATGTTGACGAACTAAAACGGTCGATAAATAATAAAATAAATAAAATAAAATAAATATTAAAATAAATATTAAAATAAATATTAATAATAAATATTAATAATAAAATAAATATTAAAATAAATATTAATAATATGTTATTATTATTATTATACCAATAACAGCTTGTTGTAGTTTCGTCATCTCGGCTTGAACTTTAAGTAACTCTTGATGAGATTTTAAAAATTCGGATACGAAAGAATCTCGAGTATTTAGTAATTCATTGAATTGTCTAATGGAGATTGATGAATTATATAATAATATATATGTGAATAATTAATTATTATATTATATGTGAATAATTAATTATTATATTATATGTGAATAATTAATTATTATTAATTAGAAGTTTAGAAGGATACGAATTTTGCAAAGATAATTCTGATTCTTTGGGATAAAGAGAATTTATTATGACGCGTCCTATTTCGATGCTTTCTATAGCTTTATCTTTAACAATATTTATGGCTTTTAAATTTAATAATTCTTTCTTTTTCAAGTTAATTCGTTCTTTAAGTTTAAATTCGTTAATATTCGATGTTGTTGATGTTGAAGAAGTTGATACATATTCTGAAAATTAAAATGAAAATAAGAAAAAAAACGTAAGAATCATAAAATCAATAGATATTGAAAAAATTGTTGTCGTTTACTTTGTATTTGCAACGCGTATTCTTGTTCACATCTTTGTGTTTTAAGTGACTCTAAATGTTTCATACAAGTTAATAATTCTTCTTCTATTCCTGTGAAAATAAATTTATTCAACTCTGTTGACATTGTTCAAGTTAAAAAAAATAAAGGTTGGTTTTTTTTATTTGTTTATTTTCCATATTTATACATATTTACATGGGATAATATAAATAATATAAATAATATAATATAAAATAATATAAATAATATAATATAATATAATAATATAAATGAATAATATAAATGAATAATATAAATAATATAAATGAATAATATAAATAATATAAATTCAATTTGATTTGGTGAATTTAGCAATTTTTTTAGCAAAATCAATAGTATTTTTAACAGTTTTATGAACCTCTTCTTCATCAAAATGTAATGAAGGTTTTTTATCAATATTTTCAACAGCTCGCCAATCTAAACTTTTTACTGAAATATATTCTTCAACTGCAATTCGTCTATCTAAATCTTTTTCTTGTCTAGTTGCGACCACCGAGACTTGAAATTTGTCATTTCTAATAATAATAATAATAATAATAATAAATAAATAAATAAATATTATTATTATTAAATAAGATTAAATTAGATTAAATTAGATTAAATTAGATTAAATACACAATAATGCAAAGAAATAACCTAAAAACAAAACAAAAATGATGATAAAGAAAAAACAAGAATAATACATACAAAAATACTTTTTTCTTAAATGTCTGTCTAATTCCAGTACATTCAAATTTATATTTATTATCTTTAAAATCTTCCATTCTAAACCATAAACCATCTCTTAAGACTAAAGGTTTATTCTTTTGTATATTTATAACAAGTTGATGTAAATCACCTTCAATTGGAATATCATATTGAGTCTTTAATAAGAATCTCAAGTCTGGCATATCTGTTCCTGATATCAAATCAACAATTGCTATAATGATAATAATAGTAATAATAATATTATTATTATTATTATTATTATTATTATTAATTGATATATGTTGATGTATTGATATATATTTAATAGATTAATTATTTTAATCAAATACTTACCGTTACGTCGAATATCTTTCGCTACTCTGGTTACTTTCCATAAATCTATATTTGGATATTTAAAAAATAATTATATTTATAATAATTATTTCTAGTTATATCAAAGGTTCTAAGTTGTAATTAATAATAATAATAATAATAATAATAATAAAACGAATCATACCTTCTTCTTCGAACCAATGTAATTTCAATTTTCCCTTTCTTGATTTTTGATCATTAAAATATACGCTAATACTTCTTTTATCATTTTCAAAATTTTCATTTTCCTTACGCGCTTTTAATCCAAATTCCTTTTGAATACTTTCCAAATTTTTAATGATTTGTAATGAATTATGTTGAAATGATGTCGAAACACCTCCGTGCCCTCGTTTAAATCCACACCAATCATATGAATCAATTATTTTATTTTGATTAACAATATTACTTTTAATAAATAATTCTTGTCCAACAAATATATTTAATCGAATTTCTTTTCGATTTAAATTTGTAGGATCCGCTTTAGAAAGTTGTTCGGAAATTAATTCTAAACAATCATCAAATTTATCCATCGTATCAAATTCTATTTTTTTTAATGATGGTAATACGAGTCCATGTCGTAATTGATTGGCCAAATCATCACAACTATCATTGTTAATCTTCTCGTTTTCATCTTCTTTAATTAATTCAAGATAATATTTATCCTTATTTTGTGAATGTTCATTAGCATCATCACCGGTAAATTTAATAAATCGAAATTTTGATTTTTTAACATCAATATCATCATCTAATCCCAATAATGAAAACCCCGTAATAGGAATAATACTTGTTTGAAGTATTTCCTTAATAAGCGATTTAGCAGTTAATCGTTGAGATTTGGTTCCGTAAATTTTGACATAATGTCTACTTTGTTTTAAGTCTACATTAATTCTTGCTCCGGATTTTTCCCTAATCATTTAATTGATATTATTTGAGTAGTAATAATAATGGTAATTATAACAATAATAATAAAAGTATTAATAATAATGGTTATGATTATTATTATTATGAGCATAACTTATTTAAAACATCAAAAACGCATAAAAACACAAATTTATTTGAATTTTATTTACTTTATTTTTTTAACAGTATTTCCTTTAGTTCCAATTATCATAGGTCCTTTACTATCAGGAATAGCAACAATTTCTTCTTCTTTTAAAAAAGTTGCCATTTTTCAAAAAAAAAAAGAAAAAAAATTTTTCTTTTTTATAATAAAAAAAAACGAAAAGAGATTTTTTTATTTGTTATTTTATAAGTAAAATTTTTCCGGAATATCATTATGATGTAATTAATTTTACAATAACATACAATGCACAGCATCAGCATACAATGTACCCTTTATTGTACACTTAACACTATTTCTTTGTTGATTTTTTTGGAAATTTAATTGCGCCGACTCTACTACATAATAGTATAGTATTTTACACTATAGGATTGATGACCGGAGTTAACGGAAAAACCGAAAAAAAAACATTTTTTGAGAAAAAAAGTAAATGATTGAAAAGGACACATAAGATTCTAAATATCCTAGATTCAATAAAATGATTTCTCAGATTCTTCCAGAAAGAATAAAGTAATACATATAGAATAAATATAGGAGAGAATCAAAAAACATATAGTTCCAATTCTAATATTATTTTGAAATTTATAGTATATGAAAAATAACCCCAACCAATTTAACTAATTCAAAGAATTTTATAATAAAAAACATAGCAGTTGAATATTATTCGCTTGATGATAATAATGTTGATATTTACCACAGCTCTGTCATAGGAATTCTCTATTACACAGTTAATATCTAGTTTATGTTTAATAAATATTAAATTTAATGATTTTTCTTAAAATTTATAAATTTAATAAATTCAATTATTATAATTATTATCTTATAATTTGTATTGTAAGTTACATTCTAAATGTCATTTTCCTTCCTAGAAACTTTTATCTTTTATGTAATTCATAATTCTTTCTCTTATTAAATAAGAATGAAATAAAGGTTTAATATTTGTTCTTAACAAATACTGAATGATCTATATTTGATTTTTTTTACTTTTGATCCCTGTTTCTAATTTCGATCGAAATTGATTTTTTGACTTCAATTTTTCTTTCTGTAAGTCGAATATAATGTGACACAACCCAAAACCGGTAACAAGACCAAAAGTTTGTTTAGCCCGCAGAAATGTAGATTTATCCTTTTTAGCAGTTTCACCTCGGTTATGTAGTCCAACTTGGATTAGTATTACGTCTGAACCTTGTAAGGAAAGCATGAAATTCAAGATCGACGAAAAAAAATCGGTTTAATAAAAAAAACATGTGATGAAATGTAATATTCATAATTCTTTCTCTTATTTAATAAGAATGAAATAAAGGTTTAATATTTATTCTTAGCAAATACTGAATGATCTATATTTGATTTTTTTTACTTTTGATCCTTGTTTATCCTTGTTTCTAATTTCTATCGAAATTGATTTTTTGACTTCAATTTTTCTTTCTGTAAGTCGAATATAATGTGACACAACCCCAGCCCGCAGAAATGTAGATTTATCCTTTTTAGCCGTTTCATCTCGAATAAACTATTTTTTTTATCGTTAATATATAGCAAAAAATTACATTGCGAATGGGTTCTGTGTAGGTTATAGGACTTTGTTCCATAACATAGAGCGTAGTCCAACTTGAATTAGTATTACGTCTGAACCTTGTAAGGAAAGCAAGGAAAGTTCATTATAGCGGAATCGAAATGATGAAAAAAAATCTGTTTAATAAAAAAACATGTAATATTAGAGGAATCGAAATGTAATATTTGTTAGTATGAGATGATGTATTACAATTTGTGGAATCTTTATTGCTTTTTTACGAAATAATTATATATCATTATTATATTCCATTCATTAGAAAGTAGAACGACTTAAACAACAATAAGTTCAACAATAAGTTCTGATATAGAAGATGATTGACTATTTTTATTATCTTATATAGATATGGTCCGTGCAGTATATGTTTAATAAAGAATTTCGGTCAGATGACCAATGTTTACTTTATTTATATAGGGTACATAAAGAATCTATACCCCAGGCATATTTTAAAGGTGTCCAAAAAATAACCGTTTTTGTCGATATATCACAAAAACGATACCTTTCAAATTGGCGTTTTACGTTAATTCATTGACAAAATTTAATTTAGTTTGCACGACTATGCATTCCAAATGGAGCATGATTTTCGAATGAAATTAATGAAATTACCTAAATAAAGACAACGGTTAAAATAATGATGGTTTTTATATAGAGCTTTTCAAGTATCAATCTAACTCATTTAACTGTTTTTTGGCACTAAAAATTGAAACTGATCATCATCATTCGTCATGAAAAGTCTTAACCTATTACTTGTTTTGGCCACCGTAGCTTTGGGCAGTTTTGCACCTCTAAATCAGGAAAGAAATAATGAAACCTTCTCTTTGGTAGAAAGACAGAGAACTTGTTCAACTGGATATTATTTATGTCCGGACGCTGACTTTTGTTGTCTACCGGGCGAGGTTTGTTGTGGAAATGCTATGAATGGTCAATGCTGTCCAGAGGGCACCGTTTGTCAAGGTCAAGTCGACTGGTGTGGTACTTCTTTACCAACAGATTCTTCATATCTAACAGAAATTCCAGTTCCAACAGATTCATATCCAACAGATTCATATCCAACAGAATATCCAACAGAATATTCAACAGATGAAGAATATCCAACAGATTCATATCCAACAGAATTTACAACAGAATATCCAACAGATTCATATCCAACAGATTCTTCATATCCAACGGATTCATATCCAACAGATTCGTCAAGTCCGACAAAATCTTCATATACAACAGATTCTTCAAATCCAACATATACTTCAAAAAATTCACAATCTACTTCAAATCGAAATACACCTTATACTTCAAATCGAAACCCAAATTCATCATCTACTTCAAATCAGAATACACCTTATACTTCAAATCAAAATCCAACAAATTCAAATCGAAATGATACTATTATCAATCAAACCGGACTTTCACCAGTTGTGATTGCTGGTATTGCGATAGCATGTGTAACTGTTAGTTCTATTATTACATTTTTGTTAATGAAAATACATAGTTACAAAAAACTTATTAAGAGTGGAGAAGGACGTGAGTTTATAGGTGAAGGAGCACATGAGGTTCGATAATAAAAAACGCGAAGAAAAATTATTATCAGGTAGCAGAAACATAGACATGAATCCTTCAATGATAAAGTTTTTACACAATATACACGGAACATGTGATTAAACCATCCCATTTTTAATCAACCGATCATTGCATGAATAAAACTAGTACTAGTGGAGCTAGCAAGATTTGTGTTGAAGATTGAAGACCATGTATTATTCCGATGCATATACACTTTCTCAATGCACGCATTATTCCGATACATATACACTTTCTCCCACATACATCATACACATTGATAAAAAATTCAGTAGCGAAGCTTCATCGTTATGCCATGTATTTTTGTTTAATAAAGAATTTCGGTCAGATGATCAATGTACTTTAAATTTTTTTATTTATATTGGGTACTAAGATAAGAATCTATATCTCCAAAAAATAACCGTTTTGTTGTCCTTTGCAAATTGGCCAAAAATTTTAATTTAGTTTGCATGATTTTCGAATGAAATTGCCTAAATAAAGACAATGGTGATAGTTTTTATATAGAGCTTTTCAAGTAACAATCTAACTCATTTAACTGTTTTTTTTTTGGAAAATATTTTGCACTAAAAATTACTAAAAATTGAAACATTCGTCTTAACCTATTAATTGTTTTGGCCACTGTAGCTTTCAACTTTGTTACCGCACCTTCGAACTGGGAAAGAGATAATTACATCAAATTGCATGCCGGACGGTTACTCTCCAAAAACATTTTGTTGGTAGAAAGTGACATCATGTGTTGTCCAACGGGCGAGGTTTGCTGTGGAAATCCTTTAAATGGTCAATGCTGTCCAGCGGGCACCGTTTGTCAAGGTCAAATCGACTGGTGTGGTACTTCTTTACCATTCACCTCAATTTCAAGTCCAACATATTCTTCAAGTCCGACAAAATCTTCATATACAACAGATTCTTCAAATCCAACATATACTTCAAAAAATTCACAATCTACTTCAAATCGAAATACACCTTATACTTCAAATCGAAACCCAAATTCACCATCTACTTCAAATCGGAATACACCTTATACTTCAAATCAAAATCCAACAAATTCAAATCGAAATGATACTATTGTCAATCAAACCGGACTTTCACCAGTTGTAATTGCTGGTATTGTGATAGCATGTGTAACTGTTAGTTCTATTATTACATTTTTGTTAATGAAAATACATAGTTACAAAAAATTTGTTAAATAAGGAGCACATGAGATTATTGATGGGACAGATATAGAATGGGCACATGAAAAAACGCGAAGAAAAATTATTATCAGGTAGCATGAATAAAGTTTTTATGCAATATAAACGGAACATGTGATTAAACCATGCGACTCGTAGGCCCGGGAAAGTCTAGGGACTTATCTCAACATCCAACTTTTAACCAACCGATCGTTACATGAATAAAACTAGTGGAACTAGTAAGCGCTGCACTTCATGCATTATTCCGATGCATTATACACTTTCTCAGTACACGCCCTCACCACACCGCATATATCATAGCGAAACTTCATTGTTATGCAATAAGCCCAATTCGGGTAAAACTTTATTTATAAAAAGTAAACTACGAGACCGCGTGCGTATCGTCATTACGTGATAAAGTATACCGTCTTGCCGATCACTTTACCCCTATTTCTAAATTTATTTATATTTTATCGTAAAATAATAGCCGAAAGACTGGATCAATCACATGCGATCATGCGATGGACGTGGAGTTTCCAAAATTTGTAAATATCCTAAACTCATAAGCCGGGTATAGCAACTCCGTAATTATTTCGATCTGCCTGACTTTCTCTTTGTTAAAAGGCAAAGTGATTAGCGGGAATTTTATTTTTATCTGATATATATGTTTTAGTAGCGGAGTTAGTAAAACCCCATACATTTATGTTATTTACAGTTTATTACAAAAATAAATTCATAAGTGCATGTGGAGTAGGAAAATCTATCACACTATTTTTTGGTAAATTTTTTGTCAGGGAATTATCTACATTGACTCGATCCTTTAATAACTCAATTACCCTCTTTACATTACTTCGAATTTTCTTTGATAGTTGCCTTCGAGAGATTTATTTGGTGTTCACTATTACTTGTAGCGTCCTTATTCCATAAGACACAATTCCATAGAGATAATCAAAATAATCCCCTTCGAATACTTGATCTGTTCTTTTTTTCTTTTTAGTCAGAAATATTTTTTTTTAAAAAAAAATAAAATAAAATAAAATAAGTTTTTGACTTAATCATATGGGCCAATTTTCGAAATGAAATTTTATATATTATATTATAATATAGTATAATATATAAAATTTTATTCCATATGTATTGTTTCGCCTTAACTATCTTCGATAAAGATCTGTTGCGTCACATTAAAGAGCCAATCACGTTTAAAAAAACGGAAGTCTTACTTGATGGGGTCGATAAAATTAAAATATAATTGGTTTGGTCACGCGATGTTTTAAAATGTTTTTAACCTTTTTACCTTTTCTTTAATTCAAAAAATGGGTAACGTAAGTTTCATTTGTCTAGTTAATGTCCTAATTCTTTATAATAATTAATTAATATAATCATCATCATCATTGTTTATTATTATTATTATTATTTATTATTATTATTTTAATTTTATTAATTTAGGGACAAAAAGCTCAACATAAACGGGAACGAGCAAAACCCGGTTCTCAAAAATCCGCCACCAGTCAACTTAAAACGGTAAGATGAAAAGATTCTTTTCATAATAGGTTTAATAATTTAAAATGGATGCATTTTTATATTCTTTTTTGTATATACTGTATCTGGAGAACTAAGGAAGCAGCACTTTGTTGAATTATTGAAGATGGAGGCAAGAAAGTCGGTTTGCTTGCTTTTATGAAAATATAGTGATTATTTGAGCCAAAAGAAAAAAAAAAAGAACTAAAAAAAAATTCTTCCTGTTTTCGAATTCTGATCAGAATCCAAATTTATTTATTTAATTTCTGTACACTCTCGCGTTTAACTTAATAGAATGAAGCAGCGAGGACTACAATATGTCAAGTATGTCGTAATTCTTTTTTGTGTACAGTTAGACAAAAAGCGTAAGTAATAAGAAATCAAATTAAATAAGAAATCAAATGAAAAAAAGAAATTAAAAAAAAAGAAATTAAAAAAAAAAGAAATTAAAAAAAAAAAA
>PQFF01000010.1:42056-104958 GCA_003547095.1 Diversispora epigaea | reverse complement strand
AAAAAAAAAAGAAATTAAAAAAAAAAAAGAAATTAAAAAAAAAAAAGACAAGTAATCAAATTTTAATCAAATAAATTATTATTCTCTTTAATAGATTAACGGAGCACGCAGAAAATAAACACCAAAAAAAACTTGAAGATTGTTTCCCAGGATTTGTGGAAATGCCAAAGAAATAGGATTTATCGGGCTTACAATTTATCTTTAAAGATTGGAATTTAAGTTTAATGAATTATTACCTATATAAAAACTCTCTTTAAAAAATGTCATGGAATAATATTTGCAACCCTTTTAAAGAGTAACAACAGTCTTTTTTTTTTAATAAAGAATAATATTGTTGCAATAGATATTTTAATTATATCTGTTCTATTTCCTAAAAAGTGTTTTATAATAATGGAGTGAGCATTGTTATTATGTGATCGTTAATTATTTTTGGTGCCACAAATAGCGAGAATTAAACCTTTGTGATCGTTGCAGTTTCTTTCGAAGCCCTCTCCCGGTTTACATTTATCAAAGATATAAGTTCTTCGTAAGAATAATGAATATAAAAAAAAATAGAAGTGGGTTAATAAAATTACATTATCATTATTATCATTCTTGCGCATTTAATTATTGTCTATAATCATCAGTATAAGTATAATGAAAAAGAACCCTCGCTAGTTACAACTGCTTAATTCGATCGCATTACCAATATAAGAATGAAAAAGAACCCTCGCTAGTTACGACTGCTTAATTCGATCGCATTACCAATATAAGCATGAAAAAGAACCCTCGCTAGTTACAACTGCTTAATTCGATCGCATTACCAATATAAGAATGAAAAAGAACCCTCGCTAGTTACAACTGCTTAATTCGATCGCATTACATTCATCATTTAATAAAAATAATAACAGTAATAATGAACCGCATTACATCACCTTATTAATATCTTGTAATGATTCCAGTCTTCATTTTTTAGATTGAATCCATTGCTGAGTGAATATTCTAGAAGTAATAATTTTTTCAGTTTTTAAAAAGTCATATAAAAGAACAAAAATTTCAGTTGATAAGTGAGTTTTTTGTAATTATAAAAAATGTGATGAATTTGTTATCTGTACCTGTATAAATATTATACCTATCTGTTATTTATCTGCTTCCACATTTTTAATACTTTCTGATCGGGTCGTGAATCCTTGAATGGTAATTAGCATTATTCTCAAACCCATTGTCTGTGCAAAATGGATCCAGGGTCAGGTTAAAAAAAGAACTGAACATCAGACAAACTAAAAGATTGTCTGCTGGTTTTGTGGCTCGACTAAAAGACATAAATGACGAAGAAACGAAAAGATTCTCACCACGCTACTTTATTTTTCCTGACTTGCCTTTTCATATTTATTGAGTAGACGTTATGCCTTTTCGCGTCGCTTTCCCTGATCACGTTCTGAGATAGATATCTATTTTTAATTAGAGCGATTCTTCGATATTTGTATTAAATTATTAAATACCAACTTAGAGTTACACAATATAATTAAATACAGTGGGAACTGAAGTCATACGTAATCTACTAGGTAATGATAAGTAATAAGTAATCATTTCGAAGCCCCGAGTTTGAGTCTACGTTATTTATATTATTTATATTATTTATATCTATAGGTACATTTCCAAGATAACAGATGGATAGAAAAGTGTGGGGCAGAGACGAAGATGGAGGAATATAGCATGTTTATAGATCTTAGTCCCTTATATAGTAAAGAATGGGTAGCTTCATTTCCTGAGCAATTTAATACATAAAAGGTCAGTATCTTTGTTACTCAACCAATTAAATTTAATTTAATTCTTTTTATTCCATAAAAAAGTTCTTTTGAATTGTTCATTGTTTCTTTGACCTTTTTTTTCGTATAACTTTTCTTATAGCTTTTCACCTTTTTTTTCCCAGTCACACCTTCAGTAGGTTAACTTAAAATTAATTTAGTTTAATTTAGGTTAATTTAAGTTAATTTTAGGTTAATTAAGTACAAATTCGTGGCTGATATCAAGAGTGGCCATTGAATTGTAAAATTTCCAATGTTATAATGCCAGTTCTTGATTTGAAACTATATACTACCATCTCTGTATGTGTTGCCCTTGTGGCTTTTTTATATTCTTTTAATATCTTAAATTTATCCTTTAATACCCTATTACCACAAAAATGGCCATGGCCTCATATAACAATTACACCGAACTCAGTTGGAGATGAAACTATAGAGTATCAAACTCCCGGTTCAAAAGCAAAAGAGATAGACAAAGGACCAATTGTAGCCACCTCAGTATTTCAAAATATGTTAGCCGAAAGGTATTTAACACCAGCAATACCAGTTGGATCTATGGGACCCCTTCTTACCTCATTTTTTAATTTTTTACAAAAAGAAAAGATTTGTGTAATGGTAAATTTAAAAAATTAAAAAATAATAAAAATATATATATCTGCATTCATTTAAATAATTATTAAGAGAATCACATTTATAATAACATTTATAGATCAATAATAATTTATAGATGATTTAGATATAATAGATATATTAAAATTAATTAAACTAATTAACTAATTAAATTAATCTAATTTAATCTATTTAAATTACATTATAAATAGATTTTCACCAATTTGGCATATTGCTTTTTATTTATCCTCGGAAGATTAACGTTAAAATTTTTCTTTGGAGAATTACGGGTTATTGAAAGTCAGGTAAAGATTCAAATAAAATTAGAAGAAGAAGAAAAAAAAAACTCCCCAAATTATTAAACATAATTAACTGATTAAATCTTTATTATTATGATATATACAATTAGCACATGTATGATAGACTCCTCAATTTTCTTTTATTCAAAGTAGTTTTTGTAGGCGCGATTCTGGAGCCAAACTGGGAAGAATTATTGATATGGACAACCTGGTTTACAATTCTTGGATTCTTGAGAATATTTAGTATGCTTTGTCGAGATAGATTTGAATATGTAAGAAGAAATTCATAATCTATTATTTAAATGATATGAATTAATGAATAACTTATAAATTTTTATGATTTATTTTAGCTTACATATTCACCGAATACACCAGTTCAAGCACATTTACGTATTCTATCACTTTTGATACTTATATTAGTATCAGATATATTTTGGTTTATAATGTGTATATCAATTTTCAGGTCTATGCTTTTACTTTTGACATTTGAGGTAATTAAAATTCTATTAATTTCATTTAATTTATTAGTAATAATTAAAATTAATATTTATTAATTAATATTTATTAATTAAATTTACTAATTAAAATTTATTAATTAAAATTTATTAATTAAATTTATTAATTAATATTTATTAATTAAAATTTATTAATTAATATTTATTAATTAATATTAACCTTATTTATTTATTTTATTTATTTATTTTATTTATTTATTTATTTTTTAAAAATATAATTAAGTGTTTTACACTCTTCCTGGATACAGTACAAACACTTATAAAATATGTAATTCATTTAAGAGATTTATCTAGACAAGGTGTTTGGGAATCACGAGGACTACTTTTATATTATACAGAATTTGTCACTGATACATTAATACTTATTGCCACACTTGGTCATTATTTGCATATTATGGTAATTTTTTATAATTTATAATTTATAATTTATAATTTATAAATTTTAATCTTTGATTTAAATATTTAATTTAATTGAATTTAATTTAATTGAATTTTTTCATTTTATTAAATATAGCTTTTACATGGTATATCATTTACTTTGATTAACGCCGTATTATTTCTTAATATGAGAAGTGTGTTTAATAATTTAAGGAAAAAGATTATTGCATATCGAAATTACCGAAAAGCAATTAGCAATATGCAAACTCAGTAAGGATTTTTATGCGTAACGTCTAATTTATTTGATAATCCAATTTTTTTTTTTATTAATCAATAATAATAACCTTTTTAGATATCCTAATGCAACTGACATGGAATTAAATGATTATAATGATGATTGCGCAATATGTCGTGATTCAATGACTTCGGCGAAAAGATTACCATGTGGACATATGTTTCATTTGTAAGTTAATATTTTAATTATATTTAATTATATTTAATTATATTTAATTATATTTAATTATATTTAATTATATTTAGTTATATTTAATTATATTTAGTTATATTCTTTTATATTTAATTATATTTAGTTATATTCTTTTATATTTAATCATATTTAATCATATTTAATTATAATAGGGAGTGTCTTCGTTCATGGTTGGAACATCATGGATCATGCCCAACTTGTCGCAGACCATTATTGAAAGATACGACAATAAAACAAAATTTATTAGAACATTTACATATGGATCCATTTCAACAAATCAATCTGGAAGGTTTATCATGAATTTCTCTGGTTCAAAAATGTTTCAAAAAAAAAATGATTCAAAAAAAATGATTCAAAGAATGAAGTAGTTATATTTAAGCAAAGCAAAGATCGAAAAAAAAAAAGATTACCAATGAATTGGATCGTGAGATAATTTCTGTGGACATTCATTGGTAATCATTTATAATTATATGCAAGAATTATTAGAATTATTTATTCAGTTTGATCATTTACCATAGATCATAAACTTTTGATTCCGACTCGAATTTTTTCCAGTTTATGTATTATATTTCATTTGGCATAAATTAATGTAGATAAGTAAAAATTTTTTATTTATAATATCTATAATAGATAAAACAACAATTAAAAAAAAATCAAGAATTTCATATATTGAATTGAAAGAATANTTATATTTAATTATATTTAGTTATATTCTTTTATATTTAATTATATTTAGTTATATTCTTTTATATTTAATCATATTTAATCATATTTAATTATAATAGGGAGTGTCTTCGTTCATGGTTGGAACATCATGGATCATGCCCAACTTGTCGCAGACCATTATTGAAAGATACGACAATAAAACAAAATTTATTAGAACATTTACATATGGATCCATTTCAACAAATCAATCTGGAAGGTTTATCATGAATTTCTCTGGTTCAAAAATGTTTCAAAAAAAAAATGATTCAAAAAAAATGATTCAAAGAATGAAGTAGTTATATTTAAGCAAAGCAAAGATCGAAAAAAAAAAAGATTACCAATGAATTGGATCGTGAGATAATTTCTGTGGACATTCATTGGTAATCATTTATAATTATATGCAAGAATTATTAGAATTATTTATTCAGTTTGATCATTTACCATAGATCATAAACTTTTGATTCCGACTCGAATTTTTTCCAGTTTATGTATTATATTTCATTTGGCATAAATTAATGTAGATAAGTAAAAATTTTTTATTTATAATATCTATAATAGATAAAACAACAATTAAAAAAAAATCAAGAATTTCATATATTGAATTGAAAGAATATTATTGAAAATATTGAAATATATTATTCTTTTTAGATTTTCAGTCTTACCAATGTGAAATGTTAGACCGTATCTATGAAATTAGAATTTTCCTGATTTAAAGTTAATTTACGTTTCAACTTGTCTAATTCGATTCGAATTTTTGAAAAATCATTCGAGTTAAAGATTAAGTCTTGTGACGCCTTTTAAAGATTTTATTTAAATATACATTAATTGAATATTATAGAATAAAATCTAAAAATAAAAGTTTACCAAAAAAAAAAAATGACAGATCGGGACAGACCTGTTTTGTTGTATTTCTTTCCTTAAAAGGATATTTTAAGAATTTTGAAATAAATTGTATGATTTCTGGTGAATTTGCTTTGGGTAATTGTTGATTCAATCCTGAACACTTTGTTACTTTGAAATTTAACTTTCCATAATCTGGAAAGTCTTTCATTTCCTATTTATACCAAATAATGTTAAATTTTGTTAAATGATATTAAATGATGTTATAACATTTGATTTAATAACAATAATATACTTACTGGCCAAGTTGTTTCGTTAGGAACTCCCAATACGCGAAATATTTTGCATAATTGTTCAATATCATTTTCTCCTACAAATAATGATCCATCTCCTGTAAAAAATTCCGCAAATATGCATCCAAGTGACCATAAATCGATTGCATTGGTATAATTTTCGGCAGAAAATAATAGTTCCGGTGCGTGATAATATCTTTTTTGAAATTAACTTAAATTATCAAAAACGAACCATCTTCCTTCCTTCCTTTCTTTCTTTTGATAAGTTGATTATTTTTTTTTTATCTATGATCTATGATCTATTTGAAACTAACCTTGTCCCAATATTTTCACCTGACGGATTATTTCCATTATTTATCCAAGCATTTCCAAAATCTGATATCTTTATAACACCAATTTCATTTATCAATATATTTCTTGGTGATAAATCTCTATGCATAACTCCACAATTATGTATATGTGTCATTCCATTGAGTATCATCCAAATGCAAGATTTGATTTCGATCAATTTAAGATCATATTCATCTAACAATGTTCTCAATGTTAAAGGACAAAAAGGAAATATAAGTGAATTTTTATTTATTTCTATATTTTTAACATTAAATTGGGAAACATTTTCGGAATTTATAATTTTAACAGGTTCCATTATATAAAATATCGATATGACCTATGATATTCATATTTATAGATATTTATATATATTTATATTTATATATTTATATATATTTATATTTATATATTTATATTTATATATATATAACTTTAAAAATTTTGCTGTAAAGAATATATCAAAAAAATTCGAAATAAAATTTTATAAATTTAAACTTACATTTTCATGATGAACCAACTTTAAGATTTTTATCTCATTCGCTACCCTTTCTCGTGCTGGTCTTTCATATTTAACCTCTCGAGCTTTTTTAACCGCAACAATAGTCCCGGTAGATCTTTGCTTTGCTTTGTAAACATCACTAAATGTACCTTCACCACAGAGTTTCAATATTTCGAGAACATCTGTATTCATGAATTTCATAAATTTGTATCAAAAAACGTTACCAACATTATTTAAATTCTTGAGAAAGGAAAATGATTTGAAAGAGTCTTTATTGTCTATATCGACATTTATAATTATATCAATTATATCATCAATATAATAGTTTTCAATGTAATCTTTTTTTTAAAAAAAACAAACAAATCATTTTGAAATATACTAAATATACTGTATTTGCGGAATTGTAAATTTGAAATTTGAAATATCTTTATATATATACAATACTCTACCCAATTTCATTTCCACATTTTCCATATTTTCCATATTTCTAACAAAAAAGTCAAAAAGATTTAAAAAGATTTTTTAAAAATTTAAAAAGCTCCAGTTTGGAATTTTTTTTAGTTAAGTTATAATTTCAGGAAGAGCAGGTTTTTACATAGCAATAACTAATATTGCTTATTAACTTTATTAACTTGTTAATTATGTTGCGTTACAATCCATCAAATATATATTATAAAATGCAATTAATTAATTAATTAATTAATATACACTTTATTCTTTAAAATGGTGAATATCTGTTTAATAATTTTTAATTTTTCTTTTGTTGTAATAAAAAATATTCATTTGATTTTTTATTACCTTATAGACGCTCAAAGACGATAATTTTGACTCCCTTTCAAAACTTGATAATCATATTGACTCTTTCACTGCAAGCCTTGAGACTGGTATCTTATTAGACGTGAGAATTCGACCAAATTTGTTCGATTTTTTATATCTTTCGAATTTCGACCAAATTTGTTCAATTTCTTATATATAGGCCACTTCAAACATAACACAAGCCCAAGCTACAAACGCCTACAAATTATTACAAAATGTAAATCTTTTATTAGAAAGACAGCAGTCATACAATACGGATTCTAATAAAGATGTTAAAGTAGATGAGAAAATAACTAACAGAGTAACTGGTAAATATTATGTTTTAATTAATTAGTTATTTTATTTTTATTTTTATCAAATTGTTATAAATGTTATTCATTTCTTTCTTTCTTTCTTTCTTTCTTTCTTTCTTTCTTTCTTTCTTAATAGTTGCATTCCAAGATTTTAATTACGGATTCACTTTAGTGGATGAAAAAATATACGCAGTAAAACGGAAAAATGAAAATGAAAATGAAAATGATATTGATAGTAATAATATTGATAATAATAATAGTGATAATTAGTTTTGAGGAAATCGGTTCGGTTAATCAAATGTAATTTTGTATTTTTATGTTGTAAAATCAATTTTGTACATTTATAACAAAGATTAATAAATCTAAATTAAAGAATAATAATTCATTTAAAATTTAGAAACTTTAATTTATATAAAATTGAAATGATTGTTGATTAATTAATTTAGAAATATAGGTATTTTATATTATTTTGAATACTATCTAAAAGTAGAGAATATTAATTTATCTATTTTCTGTTGATTAAAAACATTTTACGATTTTGCTCTTCTTGAAAAATGTTTGTACTATAGCTGGTCAAGGAATTTTATCAATGAGAAGTTGTTCACTTTTTTCCAATGTACTCCATAAAATTACAATTCACAAGACTTCCCCTCATTTTTTTTCATTATTTAAATCTAATTATATATATTATCGATTCCTTTTCCTTTTCTTTTTTGAACGTTCCTCGCTTTCCTTTTCTCTTTGTGCGGCACGATCCCGTTTTTTTTGTTCTTGTAAATCTCGATCGAATGCTGCACCTTCCACATAATCCTGTCGTTTAATTCCTAACGCTCGCATCATTTTTTCATTTTCTGTAGCCTTTGCTTGTGAAAGTTGATGAACTTGATGTTCCTGTATGCTTTATCATAAAATAAAAATTAAAATAAATAATAGGCAATAATTAAAACATGATGCCGCGAATACATTAAATCTAATAAAATCGATTCTTACTTCTTTTCATCTTTCATATTATCAAGGGTTGACAATAATTTCTGACGTTGTTTATTCACTAGATCTTCAATTTCGGTTTCTTTATATTTCCTATGAAAGATAAAAGCAGAAATTAGATTTCCGAGATATATATATATATATATATATATTTAATAAAATAAAATGAACTGAACTGAACTGAAACAATTAGATTTAACTTAACATACCCCTCGTCTTCAAGTTTCTGTTGGTATTTTATACACTGAATTTCTACTTGTCTCTTCTTTTCGTGATTCAAAATATCTTGATTTGGTTTACGGTTTAAAAGCGAAGAAGCTTTAGATTTGCTCTCCTCAAGAGATTCAAACTGAGTTGTATCTTTACGNATCTCGATCGAATGCTGCACCTTCCACATAATCCTGTCGTTTAATTCCTAACGCTCGCATCATTTTTTCATTTTCTGTAGCCTTTGCTTGTGAAAGTTGATGAACTTGATGTTCCTGTATGCTTTATCATAAAATAAAAATTAAAATAAATAATAGGCAATAATTAAAACATGATGCCGCGAATACATTAAATCTAATAAAATCGATTCTTACTTCTTTTCATCTTTCATATTATCAAGGGTTGACAATAATTTCTGACGTTGTTTATTCACTAGATCTTCAATTTCGGTTTCTTTATATTTCCTATGAAAGATAAAAGCAGAAATTAGATTTCCGAGATATATATATATATATATATATATTTAATAAAATAAAATGAACTGAACTGAACTGAAACAATTAGATTTAACTTAACATACCCCTCGTCTTCAAGTTTCTGTTGGTATTTTATACACTGAATTTCTACTTGTCTCTTCTTTTCGTGATTCAAAATATCTTGATTTGGTTTACGGTTTAAAAGCGAAGAAGCTTTAGATTTGCTCTCCTCAAGAGATTCAAACTGAGTTGTATCTTTACGTGTTCGGATGAAAGAAAGATTTCGAACCACATAGCCATTAGTTCCTGAGCCTCTGGGAGTTGAAAGACCAACGTTACCATACATTTTTGGGTTTTTTTAAAAAAAAAAAGTATGTAATCCACTACCTATATATATATGCTTTTTGTAGAACATGTGATTTTTAATTTACCCTAAATTTGATTAGTACATCACGAAGCAAGTGATCAGGATACTACAATTAATAGGAAAATGGATTATTAAAATATCTATTGATCAATCACCTCTGATGAATCTTCTATAGCAAACAATAATAATTAACATTATTCCAATTTATAAATTTCAAGTTTATTTTTTGTAAAAGTTTTTTTTAAATTATATAATATAAATATAGAAAAAGAAACTAATTATAATTTTCAAGATGATGATTATTATAGTATAGAATTATAAATAGGACTTGATCTTATAAAAAATTGTAAACAAATTTTACAAAAAAAACAAGCACTAGAAGAACTACAATCATTAGAAGAATATTATTCAATATTACCAATTAAACTTTATAATTTGTTAGATGGAATTATTCATATTTTATTTAAAAAAAATTACAAGTTATAAACCAGAAACAAAAAAGTAGAAGTAGTAATGATAATAACTTTCAACAACTTAATATTAAAAAGATTTAAAAAATAGTAATTTTTATTTATTCTATAATTATTACAATTGGATTCAAGAATATACTTGTACAAAAAATTATTTTAGAGTTCTGAAATTGCAATTTCAAAAAAAAAAAGTTAAAATAATTTTTTATAAAAGATGAAATTATTTTACTTAAAATCCAAAATGTTTAATTACCTAGATAAATTTTTTGATTAAAAATACACATAATTGGATATTTTTTTTACTTCTATATATAGAATAGATTTTGTATAAATTTCAAAAAAACAAAATATCTCAAAAATTCAAAATCAATTTTGAAAACATATNTATAAAAAATTGTAAACAAATTTTACAAAAAAAACAAGCACTAGAAGAACTACAATCATTAGAAGAATATTATTCAATATTACCAATTAAACTTTATAATTTGTTAGATGGAATTATTCATATTTTATTTAAAAAAAATTACAAGTTATAAACCAGAAACAAAAAAGTAGAAGTAGTAATGATAATAACTTTCAACAACTTAATATTAAAAAGATTTAAAAAATAGTAATTTTTATTTATTCTATAATTATTACAATTGGATTCAAGAATATACTTGTACAAAAAATTATTTTAGAGTTCTGAAATTGCAATTTCAAAAAAAAAAAGTTAAAATAATTTTTTATAAAAGATGAAATTATTTTACTTAAAATCCAAAATGTTTAATTACCTAGATAAATTTTTTGATTAAAAATACACATAATTGGATATTTTTTTTACTTCTATATATAGAATAGATTTTGTATAAATTTCAAAAAAACAAAATATCTCAAAAATTCAAAATCAATTTTGAAAACATATATATTCAAGAATACAAAAATATGACTTATCAAAATAATTTCTAGTTTATATAAAAAATCTCATTTATTTACAATTTTTCATAATTTTTTATCATTAATTAATGTAGCAAGAGTTACTAAATAATATAAAAAATCTCTTGAAATTCAACATATAAAATTAACTAATCCTATATTATGAATATAACAATTATCTAATATATAAAATATGTATATTATTTACTTATGAAAATATTTATAATACTACATGTATCCAGTGTTGTCATGGGACATGTTTGGGACAAAATTGGGACAGTTGGGACAATGAAAAAAATAATAATAATTCAAAATTTTATTATAAAAACTTATCTTAATGTTCTAAATAAAAATGCTTAGAATCTAATTTTATATATAAATATATATCTTTAAAAATTAAGTATAAATAGGAACATGTTTGGGACAAAGGTAGTACAAAGATGGGACAAGTTAAAAAAGGCCTGGGACATGTCCCGTGTACAACACTGCATGTACCAGTTCACATGCTATATTATATCTATTATTCCAATTTAAATTACCTATTAAAATTAATTCAATTTCTAATGATAAAATTTAATTAAGATAAAAATACAAAACTTTTTGGAGAAAATTTAACACAAAAAAAATTATAACAATTTTTAATTTTATTTTTATACAATTACTCAACTTAACTTTCATATCAATAATAATTTTTTAATTCAATATTCTTTGTCTTATAATATTGAAATTTTTAATAAAAAAATAATAAGTTATTATTATAATAATAATTTATCAAAATATCCTTTAGCTCATTTTATAATATTAAAAGCAGATAACAATTCTAATAATAATATAAATATTAATACATTATATATATACTTATACACTAAATTATTTTGAGGTTCCAAAATTGCAATTTTGAGAAAAAAAATCAAAAATAATTTTTTATAGAAGATAAAATTATTTTACTTAAAACCCAAAATTTTTTAATCACCCAGATAAATTTCTTGATTAAAGATACATATAACTGAGTACTTTTTTTACTTCCATATATAAAATAGATTCTGTATAAATCTTAAAAAGATGAAATATCCTAAAAATCTAAAATCAATTTTGAAAACATGTATAATTATATAAACAATATTTTGATAATTTACAAATTAAAAATAATTCAAAAATAAAAATAATTAGTAATAAAGCTATTTTTAGAAAAATTCTTAAATATTATCAAAACAATTTCAGAATATTTAATTATTAAAATTAAAAGTTTTATATATAAAAACTATTAGTAATTATTTTTAAAATTAATTTTCAATTAGTAAATTTTATTTTAAAATATTTTGGTTAAAATTATCTGATTTGAATAAAAAAAGTATCATTTTGAAGCCAGAAATATGGAGATTTCAAATATATACTTTATTATTACACAAAAGTTTGTAATTAGTTACAAAATTACAAATTTGTATCGTAATTCATTTAAAAAATCTGTAATATTAAAAACTTGTAAAAATAATTAAGAATACCAGCTTTATTCAACATACAAATAAGACTTTATGTGATACTAAATTAATCATATAAAATAAAATATATATCTAGCCTAAATAACCTCTACACTGTCGAAGATTTCTCCTGTAAGTGAGCTATTAGGATATTTAAACTATTACATTTTTTACTCAGAATGGAGGATGTCTAAAGCGGAGACAAATCATATGATCTTTTGTGATAGTAAATTATATGATGTGATATTATTGTCACTATGCATAATGACAAATCAATCAATAAAATAAACTATTCTTTATTTTTTTTTATTGTTCTATTTTTTTCGTATTTTATTTATTTATTTTTATTTTCTTTACTTATTATTATACGCGTGGATTAAACTATACATGTCGTCAAAACTATTGAATTGAGTCAGACGCAATTAAAATTGAGAAAAATTAGAGTTGAGTCAAGGCAAATTTTGATTTTTACTAGTAACTAACGTAATTAATTGAGTCAGACGCAATTAAAAATTGAAATTTTAAAAGTTGAGTCAAGGTCAATTTAGTTTTGACGACATGTATAGATTAAACAGACTTTCTTTTGCCTTGCCCTTCACATTCCTCATTTATTATTATTTCTTTATCATTTTTTTTTTATTTAATTTTTTTTCGGCAATAAGAGTCAGAAAATCTTTTGTCTTGTCCTTCATATTCCTCATTACTTTTTTTTTTCAACAATAAGAAGCTTGAAAATAGAAATAATATGAAAGAAATAGAACTACCTGTTACCAGTTCGCCACTAACAAATCTCACGCCGGAAGAAAAACGGTATTTACTATTTAATGTAACTTGCTCTCTAAAAATCCTGATGAAGGATTTTGACGAAAATTGGTAGTCATTAATTTCAAATATTTGGACGATATGGGGCTCACATAAACAAAAAAATGGAAATGTGCGTAAAGATTTTATTTGCCATTTGATGAAACATCAAGAATCAAGCACCAGAAAAAAAGAAAATATCTCAAACGAAAAATGCCGAATAACAAAAACGCGACCGTCCAGATTGTGTTGTGCCAAGATTAAAATTTTATGGATGGTTTCATTGGGAATAGTTAAAGTTGAACCTTATAAAAACTCTTCTAATCACACCCATACCATATCAGAATCTGATAAAGTAAAATGATCTCAAGTTGTACGAACCTTGGTAGAAACGGAAGCTACAAAGAATTATTCACCTCCCGCGATTACTGTAGCTGTTAAAGAATATGCAACAAAATTAGGTCTTGGTAAAAGTGTGTTTGAGCTGAGTCGTAAAGAAGTGACTAATGTTAAATATAAAATCTGTGGACCTTTGGAAGCCCATCTCCTTTGTAATTCTAACTTAAAATCAGATATCCTAAATTCCATGGCCTTTTTAGTAGAGAAAGGTTACCACGTTGAAAATTATTATATTTTTCACCAGTCCACTAGGGTATCGTATTTGCACATCCAAAATAACTTGAGAAACTTCAGCATCACAGATGGTTAACACTTATTAATTCTACCTATAAAACAAACAAATACGATTGGCGTCTCTTCTCTTTGTATGTTCGCGATACATATGGGTGCTGGGATGTGAGTGCTCACTTTTATGTGAGTAATGAAGATTGTGATACCATTTCAAAAGCCCTAAAAATAATTCGTAACTATTGTCATTGGTCTCCCCGCTATATCCTTTTTGATCAAAATAGTATTGAAGCTAAAGGTATCAAAAAAGCTTTTCCTGGGATAAGTGCTGGGGAACAGGAGTGTGAAGTAATTCTTTGTGTTGTCCATGTTATGAGGACTTGGATGACAAAAATTTATGAAAAAAAAACCTGTAACATCAGGAATTAAATATAAACGTTCTAGTGTATCTAAAATACACCGATCTATAGTGTCCTACAAACAACACCTACATTCATATAGCGTATTAAATATGCCGTTCTAGTGTGTTCTCTGAATGCTTCGTATATATAGCGTACTAGAACGCACCGTTCTAGTACGTTCTCCGAACGTTTCGTATATATAGCGTACTAGAACATACCGTTCTAGTGCGTTCTCCGAACGTTTCGTATATATAACGTATTAGAACGCACCGTTCTAGTGTGTTCTCCAGACGTTGTTATCTGAGTCAATCGCTAGGGTTCGATCACGATCAACCTGATACATTTTACGGTTCTTTTAGGAGTTTAACGTGCTATGTCCAAAGACACACGACAGTTTGGTTTCTATTTTGCTTATAGAAGGCACCAGTCAGTTTATAGACATAATCGGTCTTTTAGTTGCGGCGACGCCCTTTAACATTGTTATATCTAACAAGAGGTGTAACTGTCTATGCATTCAAATATAATATGTCTGCGTATTAACTCAAACGCAAAAAGTATTCTCTCTTTAAAAACATTACTACGTTATACTTAGAGTTTCTCTCTTAAGAATAGGATTATTCCATCCTTTTGGAAAGGGGATTGGAATCTAAATTCTAAGATCTCTTTTCTATCTCTNATTCATATAGCGTATTAAATATGCCGTTCTAGTGTGTTCTCTGAATGCTTCGTATATATAGCGTACTAGAACGCACCGTTCTAGTACGTTCTCCGAACGTTTCGTATATATAGCGTACTAGAACATACCGTTCTAGTGCGTTCTCCGAACGTTTCGTATATATAACGTATTAGAACGCACCGTTCTAGTGTGTTCTCCAGACGTTGTTATCTGAGTCAATCGCTAGGGTTCGATCACGATCAACCTGATACATTTTACGGTTCTTTTAGGAGTTTAACGTGCTATGTCCAAAGACACACGACAGTTTGGTTTCTATTTTGCTTATAGAAGGCACCAGTCAGTTTATAGACATAATCGGTCTTTTAGTTGCGGCGACGCCCTTTAACATTGTTATATCTAACAAGAGGTGTAACTGTCTATGCATTCAAATATAATATGTCTGCGTATTAACTCAAACGCAAAAAGTATTCTCTCTTTAAAAACATTACTACGTTATACTTAGAGTTTCTCTCTTAAGAATAGGATTATTCCATCCTTTTGGAAAGGGGATTGGAATCTAAATTCTAAGATCTCTTTTCTATCTCTGAAATCTTTTCTGAAATCTGAGATCTCTCTTTTTTCTCAAGGTCTGGGAAAAGCCTTGTATTTATAACTATTAGGGTTACACTATTCTTCCTAATTTAGTGATGTGATCTACCATTTTACTGTGCTACTGTGTTACTTACTATTACTGCATTTTGTGTAACCATTATTGTTATCGTGTAACTTTGCTGCGCCACAAGTCATGTGATTAAAACTAATTATAAATTGATATACATGTAAGAATCTAATATTAATAGGGTACTTATACTAAGTATTGATATTCGTTATTATTATTTTATATATTTATAACATCTATTGGCTGCGGTTAATATTGGTATTTCACTATGTAACAACGTTTCATATATATAGCATCCTAGAACGCCTCTATATAATTCCGGATGAACACAATGAATGCAACAATGCACAAAAGAACAAAAATTGGTTGTGAACAGTTAATTCAAGATGCTATCAATAACTGTTCCGTTTCTGCAATTCAAAATTATATCAAGTGAAATTATACAAAAAATACACAACAATGGGCATTGTGGGCACGCCAGCATTCACCTCTTCTTTTGCAAGTTACAACTACGAATCCATTGGAATCGTATTATAGTGAATTAAAACGATTAACGTCTCCGTTGCACAGTTTAATTGGTAATTATTTTTTTTTTCTAGTTTCCATCCTATTTTTCTTTTTTTTTTTAATATTTTTTTCTATTTCTTCTTTTCTATTTATTATTTATTCTTTTTTCTTTAATTATTCATTTTTTTTTTCGTCTTATCTTTAATCGATCTATTTCTTTTTTTTTGCCCTTTATTCCTTTCTATTTATTATTTCTAATTCTATTTTTTTTTTCATCTATTTTATTATTCTATTTTTTTTCCGTTTGTTCTGTTTATTATCTTAATTATTATTTTAATCGATCCTATTTTATTTGGTTTACTTTTTTTTTTTTCATTATTATTATTTATTTTGTTTTTTTTTATTCCATTTTCTTTCTTTTTGTTTAGGTACTGTACATAATGTCGTCGAAATTGATTGCAAAAGACGTTCCAATTTCANTTTCTGCAATTCAAAATTATATCAAGTGAAATTATACAAAAAATACACAACAATGGGCATTGTGGGCACGCCAGCATTCACCTCTTCTTTTGCAAGTTACAACTACGAATCCATTGGAATCGTATTATAGTGAATTAAAACGATTAACGTCTCCGTTGCACAGTTTAATTGGTAATTATTTTTTTTTTCTAGTTTCCATCCTATTTTTCTTTTTTTTTTTAATATTTTTTTCTATTTCTTCTTTTCTATTTATTATTTATTCTTTTTTCTTTAATTATTCATTTTTTTTTTCGTCTTATCTTTAATCGATCTATTTCTTTTTTTTTGCCCTTTATTCCTTTCTATTTATTATTTCTAATTCTATTTTTTTTTTCATCTATTTTATTATTCTATTTTTTTTCCGTTTGTTCTGTTTATTATCTTAATTATTATTTTAATCGATCCTATTTTATTTGGTTTACTTTTTTTTTTTTCATTATTATTATTTATTTTGTTTTTTTTTATTCCATTTTCTTTCTTTTTGTTTAGGTACTGTACATAATGTCGTCGAAATTGATTGCAAAAGACGTTCCAATTTCAAAAGAGCTGCGTTCAACTTTCGTACCAAGAAAGTATCCGCTTATAGTGTAGATAGTGATATTATTGAGAAAATTCATAAGTTTCCCTTCCCACTTCAACATTTGCTCATTAAGGAGGTCTGCTCTGTAATGGACAGAATTGAAAAAGGTAAAGGGCCACCTGGTTTGACTTCGTTGAATTGTTATTGTTTGTTTCGAGTTCAATATATATTTCCATGCAAGCATATTTTTCATGAGCATTCATATGGAAGTATCAAATTATTGACAAGCGAAGCATGGAAAGGATTTCAGGAGATGTTTAAAGAATCTGGTTATGAAATTTATGAAGGTCGCGAATCTTCAATAGAATTTGTAGAAACACAACAACAAAAAGAGGCAGAAGACCGAAGACTAACAGTGGTGGAATTAACTGAGAGAGTTCGAGATAAATATTGGAGGGTTGAAGAAATGAGAGATGCTAAAAAAACAGACAATTTTATATCTAAATTAGAAACTTCGCTAAAGCTAATTATTTCAAACAATCAATAAAAAATAAATAAAAAAAATAATTAATAAAAAATAAATAAAAATTTTATTATTTTGCTTTATTATACTTCAAATTTATTAAATTTATTTAATATATCATCATATAAATCATTTAAATAAATTTAAATAATACATTAACTAATCTAACTTCGCTATAAATTAATCTAGCTTCGTTACTGATTATCAATGACTATTACTGAATTATCACATAAGATCACTTGATAATCACGTGATTTGTCTCTGCTTTAGACACCCCCTCAGAATAATATCACTGTCTGCATTATTCATCATTTGATATTAATCTATTTACTAATAAAAGTTAAATAACTCACTTCAAGTAGAATTTCAAGGAGTGCTGTATGACGTGAAGAACCTTGAACATTTTGATTATTAGCAAATAATATCGCCTGTTCTATAATACCCTTCAACTCATTTTTTTTTAACCAAGTATTATCTTCTATAACTTGATAAATAACTGATCTAATGGTTATATGGTCTTCCTCTGCGTTAACCAAGAAATTATAAATTTTTATTTGTAAATCAGTAAACATACACTGGTCAAATGGAAAAAAATAGGACAGTTTTATCATGAATAGGATTCTGATTGATGGCTAAATTTACTAAGATTTATTAAGTATAGGTGGTCGATTTTTTCTGATTTATAAATAGGAATTTTCAATTTATGAATTTGCACAAATAAGATGTCCGATTTATGTATATTTGCGTCATCAATAGGATTCCAATTTTTGTTCATTTGACTAGTGATATATCTGCCGCCCAAATTCAAAATCCAAATGCCGAAATTCCAAATGCCGAAATCCCAAATCCCAAATCCCAAATTACAATTAGTATTTTTTGCCGAAATCCCAAATCCCAAATCCCAAATACTAGTAATTTGTGCATTTTGGCGTCCCAAATCCCAAATTATTTGGGATTTGGGCAACACATATAACTAGTGATATTCAGTGGATATTAAAAAAAGTATAAAAAAAAATATTAATTTTATTAAGTAATAAAGTTATAAATAAAACTTTCATCAACACCGTTATACTCTTCTTTTAACACGTCTCATTATCTCCTTTTAGTATCTCGACTATACATGTTCCCAAAATTGATTTTGGATTTTTGAAGTATTTCGACTATACATGTTTCCAAAATTGANTGTAAATCAGTAAACATACACTGGTCAAATGGAAAAAAATAGGACAGTTTTATCATGAATAGGATTCTGATTGATGGCTAAATTTACTAAGATTTATTAAGTATAGGTGGTCGATTTTTTCTGATTTATAAATAGGAATTTTCAATTTATGAATTTGCACAAATAAGATGTCCGATTTATGTATATTTGCGTCATCAATAGGATTCCAATTTTTGTTCATTTGACTAGTGATATATCTGCCGCCCAAATTCAAAATCCAAATGCCGAAATTCCAAATGCCGAAATCCCAAATCCCAAATCCCAAATTACAATTAGTATTTTTTGCCGAAATCCCAAATCCCAAATCCCAAATACTAGTAATTTGTGCATTTTGGCGTCCCAAATCCCAAATTATTTGGGATTTGGGCAACACATATAACTAGTGATATTCAGTGGATATTAAAAAAAGTATAAAAAAAAATATTAATTTTATTAAGTAATAAAGTTATAAATAAAACTTTCATCAACACCGTTATACTCTTCTTTTAACACGTCTCATTATCTCCTTTTAGTATCTCGACTATACATGTTCCCAAAATTGATTTTGGATTTTTGAAGTATTTCGACTATACATGTTTCCAAAATTGATTTTAGATTTTTGGAGTATTTCATCTTTTTGAGATTTATACAGAATCTATTTTATATATGAAAGTAAAAAAAGTACTCTTATATGTATCTTTAATCAAGAAATTTATCTAGGTAGTCAAAAAATTTCAGATTTTAAGTAAAATAATTTTGTCTTCTATGAAAAACTATTTTGACTTTTTTTCCCAAAATTACAATTTCAGGGTTCTAAAATAATTTAACGTGCAAGTATAATTTCGACTTTTTAAGATTTATGCAGAATTTATTCTATATATAGAAATAAAAAAAATATCCAGTTATATGCATCTTTAATCATTATCTGAATGGTCAAAAAATTTCAGATTTTAAGTAAAATAATTTCATCTTTTATGAAAAACTATTTCAACTTTTTTTTTCAAAATTACAATTTCAAGATCCCAAAATAATTTTGCGTGCAAGTATAATCTCGACTTATAGATTAAAAAAGAAGCCAGTATATGCACGACAATAAAGAATATATATATACTTCATGATTAATTACTTGAATATAAGTAAAAAAGTTGACTATACTTTTTTTTTATCGCTTTTTGTTATTTCTTTCATATTGCACCAAAGAATAGATTAGAAAAAAGATATCATACATATAAGAACAAAAAATATATATATATCTCGAGCCAATTATTCAAACTAGGTCATCAATATCCCTATTTGTAAAAAATACTTTAGTTTTGTAATAAATATAAATAATGAAACTGATAAAATAAAAAATGATGTTATATATCTGCTTTTGTGCAGGTGTAATTAAATTTAGTAATCGATGTATCGCATAACTAGATTATGCATACAGATTCTATTAGGTAAAGTCTGTGTACAGCATTACATTCGAATTTTTTCTATAATACATATCATATGATAGATTAATTATTTTAGTGAAGATGTCAAGTTACACAAGTTATTGTATGACTCTAACTATATATCTAAAATAAATTCCCTATTCATGAAATAATCACAATCTATCATAATTATTATTTGTTAATTTCATATGTTCTGTTGATCATTAGGAAATTTTTTATAATAAAGGTTATTGTAATAATTTCATTTTTAAAGGTTATTGAAGGTTATCAGACTAATAACCTTCGCAAATATTACGTTTATTATAATGAAATAAAAGATATTAAAGATTATCAATATCAATAACTATACCTACTGTCTAAATTCAAAATCCAAATATCAAAATCCTAAATGCTGAAATTCCAAATTTCAAATTATAATTAGTATCTTTTGCCAAAATTCCAAATCCCAAATACTAGTAATTTGTGCATTTTGACGTCCCAAATCTCAAATTATTTGGGATTTGGGCATATACGTGTTGCCCAAATCCCAAATAATTTGGGATTTGGGACACCAAAATGTACAAATTACTAGTATTTGGGATTTGGGATTTGGGATTTTGGCAAAAGATACTAATTATAATTTGGGATTTGGGATTTGGGATTTTGGCATTTGGGATTTTGGCATTTGGATTTTGAATTTGGGTGGCAGGTATATTTGGGCAACACGTATATCAATAACCTTCGCAGTATTATATTTTATTAATAAAAATGAAGGTTTTCAGTACCAATAACCTTTGTAAATATTATATTTATGTTGGAAGTATTCAAAAATTATCAGAGTGAAAAACTTCAAAGGCTTACATTTAAAAAAATTTACTGATGATCATTATAAGTAATCATTTACAAGTGGATAAAGCAATGAACTTCATCTACACAAGTGATTTTTTATATAAATATCAATACTTCGGCACTATATGCTAGCTCATGCTAAATTTGACATAACTAAATGTTTTGATACTAGCTCCGCTATACTACAAAAAAAATATATAAGTACTATGAATCCATTTTTCTATCAATACATATATTATATAAAATCTACTACTTAATATCGAATAGACTAAATTATCTACGTAATAATAATCATAGTGTCTTTTAATACTAATCGACATATAAATATTCTTCAAATCAGCAGAGTTGGTATAACCAAAACTATGTATAGGTTATATAACAAATTCGTTATTTTATAGATTATATAACAGATTCATTATTTTATAAGATATAGCAGAGCTAGTATTGAGACACTTAGTTTCTGATTGGATATGAAACAGGTATAATATATGACTCGAAGAGTTGCCCTCCATGAATCTGCAGTTTTTGTGATAAATATAGAGCTTCTGCAAAAGATATCATCAAAGATACTAGTCATATATGAGAAATTCAGGTGCAAAGCACCCTGCTCCGCAGACTGATATCCAGAAATTTTATTATCATACATAATCTGTATAAAAATTAAATCCAATATATTCTATAGTATAAGTTATTAAATCTAATAGGTCTAAAATTCCTATAAATCTCAAAATCAACTAAATCTCATAAAATCAATAAATAAGCCGTAAAATGAGTAATTTTAGTAGTTTAGTAGTTCATAATAGTTCTAAATGCTCGAATGAAGAATGGTATGAATATATATGGACGGGCCTGTTAGATCGAATGAAACACCAAGTGAATGGAGAGATCAAATTCTACCTGGTCTTACATATTTTAAAGAAAATGATCTTTTACCTAGTAAAAGTGCTAAGCATCTTTTCCATGCAAGAAGATTAATTCGGTTCTCAAATGGAACTTCATATGCACCTGAAAATGGATTTGCCATCTGTCACCTTTGCAATCAACTTGTGTACGTTGGAGAAGCAAAATATGTCGAGGGTTATACTGAAACATTGGGCTACAAGTTGTATTGCTCACATTCACATTAGTTTTGAGGAGTTCGAAAAGGTTAAACAAAAATCAGAATCTCAACACTCATTCAATGATAAATATGCATTACATTATTATAAATTGTGGATGCAAAATGCTATCAGAAGAATTAAACGTGCTAGAGAAGTTGGAAAAAAGATCCGAGCTGTAAATATTATATCTCAAAAATGGCTTGAATATATGTATCGCCCCGAAGGAATGACAGCTAAGCAATTAGCTCTACACTATCAACTATTATGGACTGTTCGTGAAGAAATGCATCAAATTAACAGTGCATAAATTATATCTATTTAATATAACATATTATTTATCTATTTATTATTTCGTAGCTATTTTTTACTTTGATTTTTCATTGATGTAAATTGTAATCTAAATAACATAATAATTACGTATTAACTTTACTATAACTATATAAGGTATTCAGGTTAATACTTCAGACTTTTATTTATTACTATTTCGTGGCTATTTTTTTCATTGATGTAAATTGTAATCTAATAACATAATAATTACGTATTAACTTTACTATAACTTTACTATAACTATATAAGGTAATCTGTGAAACTGTCATACCACTTTTAGCAACACTTGGTCTTTTATGTCTCTTTACATACTTTAGATATAATTGCTTTACCAATGTTTTTTGAGAAAATCTTTGGCGAAAAAATATTCAAGTTTTTTGAGAAAATCTTTGGCGAAAAAATACCCAAGTTTTTGAATAAATTTAATTTCGAGACTCAAAAAAATATTGTTAAAATCTTTATAACTGCCAAAGAAAGTGAAAAAAACAATATCCAAAATGAAGATGACGATTTTCTCGATCCTTTATTATTAATTATTGAATGGAACGAAAACAATTTACAACTACGAGGAATTTTAAAAGCTACAATAACTAATCGTATGTCTCGGAAATAGTTAATATGTTATGTTTTTAAATGTTTTTTTAACTTTTGTTTTTTTTGGATCAGAAATTGGAGGATTTGTCGGGGCCCTTTTCGTACCTATGTCTTGGATTATAATGGAAATTTGAATGCAAGAATTAACTCAGACTCAATATTTCTTATTCATGACGCTAATATTATCCAAAAACATCAAATTGCACAAGATATTCTTGAGCACCTAATCAGACATATTTTCAAGGGGCAAATGTCACTCTGGGAATGGTTTATTTGGTGCGTGCTACCAGGAAAGACGTGTTCGAAATCTCAGAATGTCATGTTATGTAATTGGGAAGGATATCTCTAATAATGATTATTATTACTCTTTTTTTAATCTCATCTTTTTTATTATCTATCAAATTATCAATTTATCTTGATTAGATTATATAGATTATATATTATCATGAATATTTAAATTAGAAATGTATTATAATTAGGATAGTATTTTTGCAAGAAAAGTGATTTTATAATTCTGCATTTAGTATTTTTGCCTTATCTTATATTTAGTATATATTAGATAATAAAACGCGATTTTTTTTATGATTAGAAGTCACATGCGATTGTTTTGATACTTAAACATTTATCGGATGTTTTTAAAGTTAATGTTTCGGAAAGGAAATACTGACTTTAATCAAACGTACCGTGATATTATTCTGTTATATACTCTTCCATTTATATTAAAGTTTTAATTCTATTCAATAAGACCCAATTCCCGAAGATGCTCTGGAATAACTATATATGGGTCTTCGTAATACCAAACATATCTTAAAACAATCCAGTTTTCTTCGCACAATTCATCCTTGAGTTGATCCCGTGCTTGCTGTTGGATAAAATTAATGGGATCTCCTCTATGGAAGAATTCGATGTATTTTTCGTGTTGTTGTCCTTGTACTTCGATTGCAAAGCCATATTCTGGGTAATAAATATCAAGTTCTAATCCTAGGGGATATTTCAGTGTTTTAAGAAAATCAGGTCGGCGAATATTAGATGGCATTCCAAGATATTTAGATATAATTCCACGACAGAGATCTTCACGTTTATGTTTGGAACAATATGGACACCATGTAAACCTGTTTTTTATATTATTAAATCGAGCAGTCCATTCATGACCTTTAGTACAACACCAACGTAATGAAATTTCACAATTGATATATTTTTCGGAAAGGCATTTACCATTTTTATTATATGCGTACTTTTTGACATATTCGAGAGTATAAGGTTTTCTATGGGAACATTCTGGACACCATGATCTACTATTTTTAATCTTACCAAATGAAGCAAACCATTCGTGACCTTTAATACAACGCCATTGCAATTTCGTGTTATTGTTAATATATTTGTCAGAAAGGCAATGTCCATTTCTGCTTTGAGCCACTTGTCTAGCATCTTCAATTGTGCAACGGGCATTCCCTGCGCAATGATCCATTATTTTTAATTTGAACAAGTGAAGCGGTCCATTCATGATTTTTAATACATCTCCATTGCAATGGTATCATAGAGTTAATGAAACTATCAGAAAGACACAGACCATTTCGACTTTTGGCAATTCTATGTGCATCATTTATAAGAATATTTAACTTGAAATGGCATACCTGCACAATGTGGACACCACGTCCCTAAATATTTAATATTTTTAAACGGAGTACTCCAAATATGGTCTTGCATAACATTGGACTCTTACTATTAACATACTCTGTTGAAAGGCATTGACCACGTTTAGATACTGCGATTTGTATAGCATCTTCAAGAGTAAGCTTTACATGACCTGCACAATATGGACACCATATAGTAATAATAATTTTTTCGCATTTATTCTCACATTCTGTATTATCAAAGGAAACTTTCCAGTATTCATGCAAATGACATTTTTATTATATGCATTATTACATTCATTACAAATAAATTTTATTTAGTAGCTAAAATTATATGATACAATTGCATTTATGTATTTTATTCTTTCAATATGTTTTCTGATGTTTTGTTGTTTGAGTAAATACAAGGTTATCGTCAAAATTATATTGGTCGTTAATCACAAGCCGTCGTCTTTTTTTTGCATAGTTCCGCTCAATGCCAATCAAAGCACTTGAAGCTTCAATAACTTTTTTTTGCAAAGTTTTGAGAATTACATATACTTCTTCTAATGAATAAAATGTTTCTAAATTGCTTGGTATTATACATTTGTCAACTAACCCAAAAAGATAAACCCCTCCACTGCACCATATCATTGCATAAACGTTTAAATGAAATCCTGAAAGTTTAAATTATAATTAATTTACAAGCACGATTAAATTAATACTTCAATAAAAAATGTTACAAACCAATAACTTGAATTCCGTAAACAATAAAATTCAAAAGTTCATCATTTGACTGGTTGTAGGCCTTGATAACCTGATTTAGTTCATCTCTCAACATAACCATAAGCTTCAGTTTATCAAGCCATTGTTTGCGCCTACAAGCTTCAGCCTTTCCATTTCTGATACCTCCAGACATTTCACCATGTACAGCCTGTAATTTGTAATTTGGGGTTTTTAAAGTTATTTTGAAATCAACCTTATAACCAATTTTTGCTTTTCTCTCGGGACTAACATTATCATTTTTTGATTAGAGCTTGAAGACGAAGCAATTTCCCCCCTAAAACATAGTGGAATTTTTAGAAAAGTCGTTATAAATTTGTACAATACAAGTTATTTATGCTTACCAATCCATCAGTAATATGTTATCGTCACATAGAACGGTATTAATTATCGGGTAATATAATGCATGTACTGCATGTTGCTCAGACAATGAATTTTAGATAGGGTAGTTTGTTCGCCTATAATAAATGTAAAAAATGGTATTAATGATTGAATTGATATTGCAGAACAAAAAACTGACTTACAAAAATTGAATTGCCGTATGAAAGCTTTTTAGCTTATCCTCCGGATTAGGAGGCAACTTAAAATTATCGTCAAAGTATTTAGCGAAATTCGCAGGTGTCTGAATTGATTGCCATTGAACAATTGCTCCAAATAAATTTCGAAGTTCTTCCCAATCGTCAACAGCAAATGATGCCTTGGTCCTGATATGTTGGCCAGTTAAATCGATGATACCATAATAGGCCGGATTTAAGATCTTGTGTTTGGACGGGATCTTTAAACGTATGTTGCGAAAGTGTGCAAACACATCTAACTGGCTTGATAACATAAGTTTACTACCCTATTACAAAAAATAAACAATCTTAATTTTCTCTACAAACAAATTCACAACAAATTTCTAAATAACTTACCTTTAGAAGTTGTTTATGAACACTTGGCATCACCATCTCCTCCCTGTCAAGGTTTTCTTCTGTGATAGTTGAAATAAGATCTTCTTGAGAAGATTCAAATAAAGATGCAATTGCTTCTAGAACATCATCGCTATCAGTTGTTATAGAATTCACTATCGATGGCTCTCTATTGTCTTCTAAATTTTCTCTGTCTTCTAAATTTTCTATGTCGTCATCATCATAATCATCATCGTTTCCAATATCATTTATAGAATCATTTATAATTGTTGACGTTGTTGGTAATGTGCCCTGTAGTAAAGATTTTCAGAAATCTCATTCGAGTACGATTAAATTCAAATTTTAAAAAATGTGACTAACCTGGTTTTCTACACAGGCATTAAACCTAGTTTGCACAGCTATATTCGTATCTTGGATTTCTTGGATTGAACGGTTTACTTTAATCTGGAAGTATGAATAAAATTATTAGTATTATTAGTCTATTGATTAAAGTGGATGAGTCCGATTATACGTACCGCTTTCCTCTCTTCCAACCATAACTCTCAGTCTTTCTGAATTTCGGCCTATTAACAGGAATAATAGATTAGAAATTTATTGAATCAATATGCTATAAAAAGAATTTAGCTACATACACTAGAAATTTCTTTCATTTTCAGTAATCTTTCTTTAACAATCTCATTACATTCCGTCAAGGCTGATTCTAATAAACTTCAAAAGCTCGACCTCGGTGGAAAAAGTGAATCTGAAAAAAGCCGGAGGGCTCGAATCGGGGGAATCAAGCATCCACCTTACATTCTTTCCTTTCTTGGTTAAGGTTTCTTTTTTCATTATATGGGTTGAAAAGTTTTCCAGAATTTTCACGCCAAAGACGCGTATTATATAATGTGGTTACACAATAGTACATCAGTCCAGGGACGATGATTTTCTGTGATTCACAGAACACCGCAGAATTTTTATAAAACGCACCTAACTACAGAAATGATTTTTGTCACCACAGAATATCACATAATTTGAGATATCAGGAATTTTTATAATAAATATCACAGAATCATATGACTTTTTTTTGATCATGTATAAAAAATTAGCCATCTGAAATTTTTGATAATTGTATAATTATGGCACGAACGCGAAGAAAGAAAATTTCTATATCTACGCGTATGAATGAACACCCTAATGTTTTTAGAGAAGATGGAGGAATTATGTTTTGTAATTATTGCGACCTTTCTGTTGAATGGAAAACAAAATCAACAGTTGATGGACACTGTCTTTCAAAAGCGCACATTAACAAAAAAGAAATTTATGAAAGAAATGAACAAGCAAAAAAGCAAACAACTATTTTCACCATTAATACAGCTTCTAAATCAAAAAAAGAGGTTATAGAAGACCTTGAAAAAATTAATCATTTGCTTCCATTTTTTAAAAAATACCTTAAAGAAGGAGGAGCAATTCCTCAAGCTCCTACACTTTGTCAATTATATTTACCACATGTTTTTGAAAAACATTTTTCTTTACTCCAAAATTATTTTAATCAAAAATCTGTTGCAATAATAATGGATGAAACAACAGATGATTGTTCACGAAGTGTTGTCAACACTCTTTTTTCTTTTCGTCAAAATACAAAACTTGTTTCAGTTGATTTTTTGAATTGAGTTAATAATTCAACAATGGGTGGAACTTTATTATCTATTTTACCCAATTACAATATTTCATATTCTTTGCCAAAATTATTTCTTACCGATTCAGCATCATATATGAAAAAGTGTTATCGTGAAGCATTAAAACCAATAATGCCACAATTAATTCATATACCATGTTGTGCACATATTATTAATCTCATTGGGTAAATATTTTTCTTTTTTTTAATTCTGTTCAAATTGATTTAGAAATTATTACTAAATATTTTATTTTATTAGTGATACTTGGCGAATTTTTCCAAGTTTTGATTTAGTAAAAACACTTTTGGCAAAAATTAAGGAGACATTTGTAAATGCACCAGCAAGAAAAGGACGTTATTTAACTCACCTTCGTATGCATGGAATTGAAAATCCTTGTAAAATTCCATTACCAAATGCGACACGATGGAATTCATGGTTTAGAATGGTATTTTATACAAAAGATCACATTGAATATTGGCCTTCTTTTTATTATGAAGAATATGAAAGAGATAGGAGTCATAATTCTATTTCTACTATTAATGAAATTTTACAAAATACAGAAAAAAAAGCATTTATTATTATTTACATTAATTTTATTGCATGTTATGCAAGAGAATTTGTTCAAGATTTAGATTTTTTTCAGCAACAAAATAAACCTGTATTTCCATTTGTCGAAGGACGACTTGAACAACTTACATCTTATTTGGAAGGAAATCGGGCAGCAGAATATTTTGGATCAGATTTACAATCTCTTATAACACAATATAATTATAATCCAAATGATTTTTATATTATTTTTCGAGCAGCATTTGATTCAGCATATAATAAATTTAAGGTACACATTCCACAACATCCAGCACGTTCTTTGTTTCGTGCTTCTCGAGTTTTTGATCCCTTATTTCTTAAAATAGGAATTCAAACAGGTGATACTTCATGTAGTGATATTCGTCGATATTCAGCAATTATGGAACTTTCTAATCCTTCTGATGAATTATTACGGGAATGGGCAATTTATTGTGGATCGGTAAAAAATTTAATAATTGATCAAATTAATCTTGATTTGTATTGGACAGAAATGCAAGCAACATTACCAATTTTATCAAATATAGCATTAGATTGTATTTGGTTTCCAATTTCTAGTTGTAGTGTAGAACGTAGCTTTTCTACTTATAATAATCTTTTAAGTAGTGACCGCCAAAATCTATCCCGCGAATCATTAAAGCAATTAAACATGTTATATTTCAACGGTGATAAATTTTAAAATTGTAATAAAAAATATATCACATAATATCACAGAATTAGTAAAAAATCGTCACATAATTGCACAGAATGTATAAAAAAGCTATCACATTAATGCGCATAATTTTTATTAACCAAAAACAGAATTTGGTCTTAGTCACCGCAGAAAATCATCGTCACTGCATCAGTCTATAAAAAATATTCTGACAATAATTTTCTTAAAAAGCAAGTAAGTTGAGTAAATTTTTTTTTTGATTTTTTTCTTGTCATGAATGTATCAACAATTTTGTTAAGCATAAAAGAAGTGTCTGCGGCAGACTTATTCTGTCGGAAGCCAGTGATGGCGAGTCATTATAAATGGCCGGCTAGATTTTATTGCACAGAATTGATATGGGACTTGCTACACTCATTGCGTCTGCGACAGACTTATTCTGTCGGAAGCCAGTAATGGCGAGTCATTGAAATAGATGGCCGGCTTATGAGTGAGAGTTAGCCCACTCACTGATTGCTTAAGTAGCTTTTGTTCAATAAAATACTAATATTTTTTATCCGATTTTTCTGCAATTATATGAGAAAATTTATTGGATATGATGATGCCAGTTTCCGCAAGACATTTCTACATGATGGGAAGTTGAAGTACTTGAAGAGGCTACAAAAAGAATCTTGGATACACCTACCTATTAGAGATAAAGTAATTATTTCGGTAATATAATATCTGGAATTGCCAAAACGAGAGTATCTATGTAAAAGATATAGTCACGATTGGATTACACTCAGCAGTTACGAAACACGTAATAACTTAGATAATAATAATTGTATATTTATATTACAAATGCAAAAGGCTGATCTGGAGGATATGATATGTACTGTTACCCTAATACACATTTCATCAAAGGTAAGATTTCTTTCAGCCATGCCCCTATCAAAGATTTCTTTAAAGAGAGTCCAAGTTGCTAAGGCAATGTTTATACATATATTGGATTCGATCATTTCCTGCAACCAGAAATAATTTTATTTTTGGCGAAAGTTCTGAGTACGCAATTAAGTCATGAATATTTTGATTGTAACAGTGCAATTCAATAAATAAACTTTTGGGCTTGCAAACTAATGACTACAGATTCCTGAGAAATTTATTAGCATCGCAGAATGCAGGCAACATAAACTTTCAGCGGGCTTTTGCTAAGGTTAATATTGTTAGTTCATTTCTGACTGTACGTTTTGTATAGATATGACTAATAACCATTTTTATTCTATTAGTTTAGACAAATGGAACACCGTGTAGTAAATCAAATCATGTATTTTATTTTCTGGATCAATAAAGAATTTTACATAATATAATTATTTTTTGTGGCGTGGATATGTATTATGAAAAATGTTATGCTAATAGAAAATTTTCTACTCTGTAGTTAATACATTTAAATAAATAATAAATATATACAATCTATCACTAACATGCAATCTGAGATTGATTCACTAAAGTAACGAATTTCTGAACTTGAAGCTAAAAAGGCTGAGCTTGAAGCCAAGAATGCCGAGCTTTTAAAATAGGTTATGGAAGAGAGCACCAAATGCGAAGCTGAGAATGTTGAGCTCAAAGCCAAGATCATCAAATTGGAACAGACCACAGAAGAAAATACTGAGCTTAAAGATAGAATCACGAAATTGGAACAGAAACAGACCCAGGCTATTACTAATAAACAGGAGCCATCTCCTACAAAAGATATTTCATCACTTATCGAGAGCCATTCTGATGAGGAGAAAGGTATTACCTCCGACCCCTTGCCTGAAATAGAATATAGCTCAACCCAATCTGAATCTTTAACGGAGCCTAAAACATCTACAACTTCTTTAACACAAGATATTATTCATGATGATTCAGCTGAGATCCTTGATTTTGTAAAAACGATACATAAAGAAAGGATTAGTAATGAAATAAGAGAAAGGAACTGAGAAAAAAAACTTCAAGCACATAATAATTTAACTTCACCAATACAATCTGAAATATCAACCATGTCGACACCTGAATCTCTGAACCTGAAAACTGTGAAAAAGCTTTGGGATCAGAATCAAAATAAAAGTCAGGACAAAACATCTCAATCGCACAAGAAAAAGGAAATAGAAAATATCGTTCAGGTGATAGCTGATGACATTCAGGATAATATTATTTCAGATTCAAATCATGTAACTAAAATTTTAGCGACGGTCCGTTGTCAAAATTCTGATACAATCATATTACTTAACTTGGCACAATTATTTGATAAAACAACGAATGCTGAATATTATATTACAAAAACTAACCAGGAAGAAACCTTATGCTGAAATAACTATGGAAAAGAATTTGTAATTCAGTATAATGATCTTATTAAAAATAATAATGGAAAAATTGACGAGAAGAAAGCAAAGGGTATAATTTATAATAAAATATTAGAGCATCTTACTATTATCCATAAAAAAAAATTCAAGGAAATGGGATTACAACTTCCAACACTGGTCGAATGAACAAAAATTGGAATCTTATTAATGGCACAAATATGCATAAATCAGACATCCTATTTGTGAAAATTCATAAATCAAAAAAAATCGACTGCCTATACTTAATAAATCTTAGCAAATTTAGTTATTAATTGGAATCCTATTTATGATAAAACTGTTCTATTTTTTTTCATTTGACTCAGGGATGGCAAATGACCTGGTCATTTGCTTATTTTGAAATGACCATCAAATGACCGGGTCATTTAGGTCATTTCAAAATGGTCATTTTGCAAATGACAAATGACCAAATGACTAGGTCATTTAAAAATTATGCAAAAGTCATTTGAAGTCATTTGAAAAGTCATTTGAATAACCAATAAAAATCAAATTAGAAATTACTTAAATAAAAATATTAACACGAGAATTTTATTATAAAAAAGTCGCGCCTCTTATACATGTTCCCAAAATTGATTTTGGATTTTTGAGGTATTTCGACTTTTCAAGATTTATGCAGAATATATTCTATATATGGAAGTAAAAAAAGTATCCAGTTATGTGTATCTTCAATCAAAGAATAAATCTGGGTGGTCAAAAAATTTCAGGTTTTAAGTAAAATAATTTCGTCTTCTATGAAAAACTATTTCGACTTTTTTCCTCCAAAATACCAATTTCGAGGCCCCAAAATGATTTTGGGGTCATTTAGGTCATTTCAAAATGGTCATTTTGCAAATGACAAATGACCAAATGACTAGGTCATTTAAAAATTATGCAAAAGTCATTTGAAGTCATTTGAAAAGTCATTTGAATAACCAATAAAAATCTAATTAGAAATTACTTAAATAAAAATATTAACACGAGAATTTTATTATAAAAAAGTCGCGCCTCTTATACATGTTCCCAAAATTGATTTTGGATTTTTGAGGTATTTCGACTTTTCAAGATTTATGCAGAATATATTCTATATACGGAAGTAAAAAAAGTATCCAGTTATGTGTATCTTCAATCAAAGAATAAATCTGGGTGGTCAAAAAATTTCAGGTTTTAAGTAAAATAATTTCGTCTTCTATGAAAAACTATTTCGACTTTTTTCCTCCAAAATACCAATTTCGAGGCCCCAAAATGATTTTGCGTGCAAGTATAGCGCCTCTATGAATAAAATAAAAAATTATTTTTCTTTTTTTTTTTATATTACAAATACAATTAATATGGGTAAAGAAGCACATAAGTTTAGGGAGTTTTTTACGTTAATTGACCCAACAAAAAAAACTGCAAATAAAAAAGTAGTTTGTAATTTTTGTATAAAAGAATATACACTATCTGTGGTTTCATGTAGAACTGAATGTTTTGTTTCAAATAAGGCTAAACTTTGTCGTACACATCTTAAAAAATGTATAAATTTTGAACGTCAAGTTCCAGAAACAGAACGAATTGAAATTTTAGCATGGAAAATCCCAGAAAATAACAAAAAAATAATCAAAAAACAAAAAAATAATAAAGGAAAAAGTAAAAGAATAGTTAAAGAAAATTCAGATATACAAAATATACTTTTTTTTTAATATTTATAATTAATTAATAATATAATTTAATAATTTATTAATATTTAGATGAAGATTCAAGTGAAGAAAATAAAGAAAATAAAGAACCATTAAGATCTACAACAAAAACTCAATCTCGTATTACAAATTATGTATCACGATCTTTATCAAAAAAAGATGTACCATACTTTGAAATTTTACTTTTGTGAATGTTAGTTTCAAATGGATTAGCATTTACATTTTTTGAAAATCAAGAAACAAAAGATGTTTTTACTTTTATTGCTCCAGCTTTAAAATTACCAAGTAGAAAAGTAATGAGTGATAGAATTTTATCAAAATCTACCAAAGTTTTGACACAATCTATTATTAAGATAGTACAAGAAAATAAAATTGGAGTGACCGCAGCTTTTGATGAATAGACCAACGTTAAACAAGAAAATTTATTTGGTGTTATTTTTATTATATCAAATGGCGAAACATTAATTTGGGATGCAAGTGATATTAGTGATGAAAGATCAAGAACTGAAGATGTAATTAACCATATTACAAATATAATGAATAATGCAAAAAAAGAAAATATTAAAATTAATTGTTTTGTTTCTGATTCAGCAGGAGAATATGCTGCTGCTCGGTATTTATTATTTATTATTTTATTATTTAATTATTTTTTATTATTTATTATAAATATTATTAAATTTATATTATTTTATTAATAAAAGAATTATGCGAGTAAAATATCCTAATAAGATCTTTTTACCTTGCATGGCTCATCAGATGAATTTAATAGTAGGCGAAATTTTTAAAGAATCTAATATTTATCAACAAATTTCAACGAATNAGCATTTACATTTTTTGAAAATCAAGAAACAAAAGATGTTTTTACTTTTATTGCTCCAGCTTTAAAATTACCAAGTAGAAAAGTAATGAGTGATAGAATTTTATCAAAATCTACCAAAGTTTTGACACAATCTATTATTAAGATAGTACAAGAAAATAAAATTGGAGTGACCGCAGCTTTTGATGAATAGACCAACGTTAAACAAGAAAATTTATTTGGTGTTATTTTTATTATATCAAATGGCGAAACATTAATTTGGGATGCAAGTGATATTAGTGATGAAAGATCAAGAACTGAAGATGTAATTAACCATATTACAAATATAATGAATAATGCAAAAAAAGAAAATATTAAAATTAATTGTTTTGTTTCTGATTCAGCAGGAGAATATGCTGCTGCTCGGTATTTATTATTTATTATTTTATTATTTAATTATTTTTTATTATTTATTATAAATATTATTAAATTTATATTATTTTATTAATAAAAGAATTATGCGAGTAAAATATCCTAATAAGATCTTTTTACCTTGCATGGCTCATCAGATGAATTTAATAGTAGGCGAAATTTTTAAAGAATCTAATATTTATCAACAAATTTCAACGAATACAATCAAAATAGTTAGTTATTTTCATTCATCATCTTATTTTACTAGTTTGTTACGAAATAAACAAAAAACTCTATATGGTAAAATAATAGCTTTAGCTACTCCAGGTGAAACAAGATGGAATAGTTATTATTTTTGCTTTCATAACATTTTAAAAACAAAGGCTGCACTCAAAGTAAAATTTTTATTATAGATAAAATTTTTTAATTTTATTAATTAAAATTTTAATTAATTAAAATATTTATTTTAAAAATTTAGATGTTAGCTACAAAATTTGCGCCCGAACAACTTGCAGAACCTTCTTTATCTTGAAGTGGTGTCGCGTGCCCTTTACGACAATGTTCTGAAGATTAAAGAATCTTTCCTAACAAAAACTATCCTACAAGTTAAGTAATATCGTGCTGCTTCGGGAGATCCTCTTGATCAATCCACAGCAAATTACAAAGTTAAGTAAGAGAGGCAAAGGTGAGTGAGTTCTTTATTGTGACGGGGTCTTTTACACGCCAAGTTAGTTTGTATTACTTGTACAAAGCGTATATATAAAAGGTTTAAACAGCAATAAAATATACAAAGGTTTCAATAAAATGATAACTTTATTAAATAATAATTTGGGATAATATATGTATAAGGATAATAAATAAAGATAAATAATATAAAGAAATTAAGAAATAAAATAGAATAAGAAAGTTAAGAACTGAAGGAATTAAAAAGACTTATAAAAACTAAAGGTAAACTATATTAACTAAACTGAACTCTAACTTCGAACTTCTCTCGAACTCAATCTAAAAGGACCTGTATTTATATCTTCTCAGACACTTCCTGCATCACAGATAATCTTACCATTCCTTCCTTTAGATTGGTTCCTTTCTAATTAATTACAATTTCCTTTATCTTTACAAGTATTTACCTGAGTATTTCCTTAGGTATCGTATCTGGGTATATACCTAAGTAAATTCATAGTGATAATCCTTCAAATGTAGTACTTACTAATCGGTACTACTGATCTACTCTATTTATAAATTCAAAGGTAATACATATAAGAATAAATATATAACTAAATAATAATAAATACTAATAAATATTAATTCATGGTGTCACAGTGGTCACAAGAGACAAAGACATATGCCAACATCTACAAAAAAATTTCTTTCATCCGATATAGTTACTATCATCGAAAATCAAAATTTTTGGAATAAACTATATGAACTTCAAGATCTAATTTTACCAATTTGTGCAGCATTAAACAAGTTACAAAAAGATATGGTCCGGTTATATGAAGTTGTTCTTACATTTGGTTGGATAACTAAAATATTCTTATATCATTCTAATGAAGATTTTTCCGTATAAATGATTACCCGCCTTCAACATAAATAGAATCAATGAGAACAATCTATTTTACTTTTATCATTAGTTCTTCACCCACAATATCATTTATCACTTTTTAATAAAGTACTAAATCTTTCATATACTTATTTTGGTCAATGGATTAATTATTATTATCAAGTATGGTTTAATTCACTGCCACAACATATTTTACATGAATATCTTTTATATCAACGTGAAAAATATCCTTTTGATTTACAAACATTTAATCAACTTAATGAAAATATTATGGATTTCTGGAATTTAGCAAAAGGGCAAGCACCAGAATTATCACGTTTTGCTCTCCACCTATATGGAATTTGTGTTAATTCAGCTTCTATAAAAAGACTTTGGTCATCTATGGAATTTTTACATTCAAAACGGCGAAATAGACTTTATATAAATATACTTTTAAAAAAATTAAATATATAGAATTAAATTTATATTTATCTATATTTATTATATTTTATTAATATTGTAGTATGAGAAGATACTTGGAATGTGTCAATTAAGAAGTGATATTTTGCGTAAGAAAAAGCAAGTAAAAATTGAAAAAGCAGAAAATCTTTATAAACAAAGTAATATAGTAACACCTATTCAAACATACAATTCAAATTCTGAAAATGAAAGCAATAATGAATATAATGAAAATGAAATAATTGATAATGTAATAATTAGTGATGATAGTAATGATAGTAAAGATAATAGTGATGATAGTGAAATAGAAAATAATAACAATGAAAAAATAAATGAATTAAACGAAAAAACGCGGGTCACTTTAGAAAATAATAATGAGCCAGATGTTATCAATTCGACTGAACAATGGGTAAATACGATTCAAAATTAGATAAATATGATTCATCAGTAAATTTTTTTAAATGTAAGCCTTCGAAGTCCTTCACTCCGATAACCTTCGAATACTTCCAACATAAACGTAATATTTACGAAGGTTATTGGTACCGAAAACCTTCATTTTTATTAATAAAATGTAATACTCTGGAGGTTATTGATATCGATAACCTTCAATAACCTTCACTTTATCATAATAAACGTAATATTTGTGAAGGTTATTGGTCCGTAACCTTTAATAACCTTTGAAAACGAAATTATTACAATAACCTCCGACATAAAAAATTTTCTGATGTTGGAGACAAAAATCCTATAAATGAAAATCCATTAGAATTTATAGCTGTAGACCGTACCATTTATCCTGCTGATGAACAATTCGCTAAATGGAATCTTTTGAGTATTTTTAATAATCGATTGGAAGCTCCAAGTTTTGTTAAAACATTAATTAATTTGGATAAATAAATTTAAAGAATATTCATTGTAATTCATTGAATTTATTGTAATTCATTATTATTCATTCTTAAATAAAATAATAATCTCAAGTATAAATTTTATTTGAATTAAATATATTAAATAAAATAAATAATTAAATAAATTAAATATAATAAAATAAATAACTAAATAAATTAAATTAATAAATAAATAATTAAATAAATTAAATTAATAAATAATTAATTAAATAAATTAAATTAATAATTGATTAATTAAATAAATTAAATTAAATTAAACAAATAATTAAATAATTAAATGAATTAAATTAAATAAATTAAAATTAAACAAAATGGTAACGCATTTAAAATTAGAATTGATGNTTGGTACCGAAAACCTTCATTTTTATTAATAAAATGTAATACTCTGGAGGTTATTGATATCGATAACCTTCAATAACCTTCACTTTATCATAATAAACGTAATATTTGTGAAGGTTATTGGTCCGTAACCTTTAATAACCTTTGAAAACGAAATTATTACAATAACCTCCGACATAAAAAATTTTCTGATGTTGGAGACAAAAATCCTATAAATGAAAATCCATTAGAATTTATAGCTGTAGACCGTACCATTTATCCTGCTGATGAACAATTCGCTAAATGGAATCTTTTGAGTATTTTTAATAATCGATTGGAAGCTCCAAGTTTTGTTAAAACATTAATTAATTTGGATAAATAAATTTAAAGAATATTCATTGTAATTCATTGAATTTATTGTAATTCATTATTATTCATTCTTAAATAAAATAATAATCTCAAGTATAAATTTTATTTGAATTAAATATATTAAATAAAATAAATAATTAAATAAATTAAATATAATAAAATAAATAACTAAATAAATTAAATTAATAAATAAATAATTAAATAAATTAAATTAATAAATAATTAATTAAATAAATTAAATTAATAATTGATTAATTAAATAAATTAAATTAAATTAAACAAATAATTAAATAATTAAATGAATTAAATTAAATAAATTAAAATTAAACAAAATGGTAACGCATTTAAAATTAGAATTGATGAAACCCGATTTCAAGAAGATAAGTATTATTCCATTATACGAAGTTCGTCACAAATATACTTGCACGCAAAATTATTTTGGAGTTTCAAAATTGCAATTTTGAGGAAAAAAGTCAAAATAGTTTTTCATAGAAGACGAAATTATTTTACTTAAAACTCGAAATTTTTTGACTACCCAGATTTATTCTTTGATTGAAGATACATATAAATAGGTACTTTTTTTACTTCCATATATAGAATAAATTCTGCATAAATCTCAAAAAGTCAAAATACCTCAAAAATCCAAATTCAATTTTGGGAACATGTATAGTCACAAACCAAAAAACACGATTTCAAGAAGAGAAGGTAAGTATAACTTTAAAAATAAATAAAATAAAACAAAAAAAAACCTTATACATGAATCTAATTACAAGTATTATTTATTTGCGCCTGTCACGAATATACATGTTCCCAAAATTGATTTTGGATTTTTGAGGTATTTCAACTTTTTGAGATTTATGTAAAATCTATTCTATATATGGAAGTAAAAAAAGTATCCAATTATGTGTATCTTCAATCAAAAAATAAATTTGGGTGGTCAAAAAATTTTGGGTTTTAAGTAAAAAAATTTCGTCTTTTATAAAAAACTATTTCGACTTTTTTTCCCAAAATTGTAATTTCAGGGCCCCAAAATAATTTTGCGTGCAAGTATAGTCACGAACCCAATTCCAAGTATTATTCCTTCATACCCATCCGGAATCTAGTAAAGGAGAGGAGGTAAAAATATTTTTAAAAATAATAACCTTATATGGACGTACAAATCTGATTCCAAATATTATTCCTTATATCTGCTATGAACCTAGAAGCCCAATTTCAAGTATTATTCTTTTATACCATTCATCGCAAATCTAGAACCTGATTCCAAGTATAATTTTTTAAAAAAGAATAAAAATAACACTAATTCCAAGTATTATTATCCATCACGAATTTAGAAGCCTGATTTCATGGAGAGAATTAAAAATAAAATAATTTTATATATATGCACCCCGAATTCAATTCAAATATCACAAACCTAGAAGTATACTTTAAAAAAAGAATAAAAATAAAAATGACTATATATATACGTACTACTAATTCCAAGTATTATTCCTTTATATCCATCCATCGCGAATTTAAGAGCCTGATTTTAAGGAAAACTAAAAATAAAATAGAAAAATAAAATAAAAAAATAAAATAATTTTATATATACGCACCACGAATTCGATTCAAATATTACAAACCTAGAGCCCGATTCTAATGTGAAAAGGTGAGTATAACTTTAAAAAAAGAATAAAAATAAAAATAACCATATATATACGTACCACTAATTCCAAGTATTATTCTTTTATATCCATCCATCGCGAATTTAGGAGCCCGATTCCAAGGAAAACTAAAAATAAAATAGAAAAATAAAACAAAAAAATAAAATAATTTTATATATACGTACTATGAATTCGATTCAAATATTACAAATCTAGAAGTCCGACTTCAATGAGAAAAGGAAAAAAAGGTGAGTATAACTTTTAAAAAAAGAATAAAAATAAAAATAACCTTATATATACGTGTCGCAAAATTAATGGTTTCGTTAAGAAAGCCAACAACTAATTCCAAGTATTATCCCTTTATACCCATCCAACGCAAATTTAAAAGCCCAATTTCGATAAAATAGAAAAATCAAAAAAAATATTATATACGTGAAATATTAACCGTCTAATGAGTATATGTTATGCAAATATTATTTTTTGTAAACGGGAAAATGGATATAGTGTTAACTATAAATATTGGTGACATCTAATTGGTTGGATCAAATGACCTGGTTATTTAAAATTAGAATTAAAATGACCCAAATCATAAAGTCATTTGAGGTCATTTGGGTCATTTGCTATCATTGATTTGACTAGTGCAAAAATCTCATGTAAAACTTTATGTAGAAAAATCTAAAAGACTATAAAAACTTATAAATTATTTGAAAAAATAGATATAGATAAAATTAAGTATTTTAAAGCATACAGTACAAATTCTATTTCAGAACTAATCAACGATCAAATTCAAAAGATTATTGATAATATTTTTGATCATAAAGAGTTCAATATAAAGGAAGAATCAAATCATATGACTGAAATTTCAACAACGGCCCATCGCCAAAATCATTAAAATCATGTAACTAAAATTTTATCTGAGACAAGTATATTTATTGAAAAGACAAAGTCTCAGCATCAGCTGGTTAAAGGCTGAATTTCGAACTTATCTGTTTCTATCAATTTAAAAACTTTATCAAAAACTGAAGTAAGTATATTGCCTGAGAAGGTAACACTAGAAAAATTATCAGAAACGATTTCAGAGAAATCAACTGAGGCAAGTGTAACATCGAATCTGACCCATGACCATACTTACTTTCGTAATAAGATACTATGGTAATATTCTGATCTATATAAAACAATTATTACTGAAAAATTTAATTATTATGAAATTATTAAGGATTCATTATGTCCAATGTGTAAGTAAAGTCATAAAGATCATCCGGAATTATGTAGAGACATTCTAGGACGCTATATATACGAAACGTCCGGAGAACACACTAGAACGGTGCGTTCTAGTATGCTATATATACGAAACATTCGGAGAACGCACTAGAATGGTACGTTCTAGTACGCTATATATACGAAACGTTTAGAGAACGCACTAGAACAGTGCGTTCTAGTACGCTATATATACGAAGCGTTCGGAGAACGCACTAAAACGGCATATTTAATACGCTATATGAACGTAGGTGGTGTTCGTAAGATGCTATAGATCGGTGTATTTTGGACGCACTAGAATATTTATATTTAATTCCTGATGATGAAAAAAGTGTAAAAGGTAGATGCAAAGCTGGATCTTATTTTATTAAATGCAGAAAGCATGAAATCAAGATAACATAAATAATAAAGTTATCCAAATATAATTACTATATAACTGCCTTCAGCAAATTCTTTGATTTCAAACGTCTGTAAATTAGTTAGATCCGAAGAGTCATTGCTTTACAATATTATATTTATTTTTTTAATTACTGAATATGTACAGAGTATTAGTACGTAATATAATAATAATAAACAATTATTTTGACTCCAACTTTGCTTCTATATATAATTTATACATCAGGAAACTTTTTGAGGTATAAATTTACAGAAATTTACGGGACCTACAGAAATTTACGTCTAAAAAAATCAATTTTTTTGACTTTGATTACTATTTATGAGACAGGGGACGATTTTTTACTAAAATATTTCTATGACAGATCAAAAGATCTGGTTCTTAGCTACAAGATGATATGTATTTCATTTTTGTAGCATCAATATTCGCGAAGATATTTATGTTTAAAATTTCACATCTATGAAAAAATTTCCGTGTAAATTTTCTGAAAATTTTCGTAATTCTGCCGGAAATTCACATGACGTCATAGAAATTTCCGGCAGAATTACAAAAATTTTCGGAAAATTTACACGGAAATTTTTTCATATATGTGAAACTGTAAACGTAAATATCTTCACGAATATTGATGCTACAAAAATGAAACATATATCATCTTGTAGCTAAGAACCAGATCTTTCGATCTGTCATAGAAATATTTTAGTAAAAAATCGCTCCATATCTCATAAATAGTGATCAAAGTCAAAAAAATTGATTTTTTTAGGTGTAAATTTTTGTAGATCCTGTAAATTTCTGTAAATTTACGTCCCAAAAAGTTTCCTGATGTACTTAATTTGAATTTGCGATTGTATAAAGTAATAATATAGATAACACCTATTTCAAAGAAATGACACGAAGTGCCTTAACTCTTGAATATTTAAACTGGTATGTTAAATTAGTTGAATCACCAAATTCTTTGACAAATAAAATTTGTTTAATCTTATATAGAGCATATACGAAAGAAACTGGACTCGATCTCTAGATAAAGTTTGAAGTTTTCAAATCTCTACAAATTAAAAAGAATGCTAAGAAAGGAGCTTTATTTGTACTGCAGATAAATGTTTAATTTATACCATCTAAATTATACGTTGTTACTGGAGAGAATTACCATGGTCAAAATATATTAAAACACATGACCATAATATTAATTAACCTTGTATTTTAACAGACACTGGTTGAAATCTGGAATATCGGGGACTTATCGGGCACCTATCTCCCCCCAGATAGGTCCCCGATATCTACTTATATTACACCTATCAGATACCCGATAAGTGTAGTAGTCGTGCCTAATATCGTATACTTATCGCAGACTTATCGGTTATATTTTTTACACATATCGGGTATTTAGTTTTTAGCCATTTTTCAAAATCAATCGGGTACCTGATTTTTTTTTTTAAATACTATCGGGGATCTATCGGTCAACTTTCGGCCGCTAATAGGCTCCCGATATTTTATTTATATTGCGNTCAAATCTCTACAAATTAAAAAGAATGCTAAGAAAGGAGCTTTATTTGTACTGCAGATAAATGTTTAATTTATACCATCTAAATTATACGTTGTTACTGGAGAGAATTACCATGGTCAAAATATATTAAAACACATGACCATAATATTAATTAACCTTGTATTTTAACAGACACTGGTTGAAATCTGGAATATCGGGGACTTATCGGGCACCTATCTCCCCCCAGATAGGTCCCCGATATCTACTTATATTACACCTATCAGATACCCGATAAGTGTAGTAGTCGTGCCTAATATCGTATACTTATCGCAGACTTATCGGTTATATTTTTTACACATATCGGGTATTTAGTTTTTAGCCATTTTTCAAAATCAATCGGGTACCTGATTTTTTTTTTTAAATACTATCGGGGATCTATCGGTCAACTTTCGGCCGCTAATAGGCTCCCGATATTTTATTTATATTGCGTCTATCAGGTGCCCGATAATATAGCTTTCATACTAAAATTCAATTATTCATTAGACAAAATCATAAAAAATTCAATAGCTTTATTTATTATTGCACAAATTTTTTTTTTAATATATCATATGCCGATAACTAATTTTATTGCAAAATTTATTTATTAATATAATCAAAATATATAAAAAATAATAAAAATCAAAAAAAATTATATAATATCATAATTATTATTATTACTATTATTATTATTATTATTATTATTATTATAATTATTTTTTTTTATTTTCTTTTATTTTTTTTTTTGTTTTTTTGTTTTTTTTTGTTTTTTTTTATTAGAATCTTTTTTTGAAGATTCTCGTTTTCTTTTTTTATTTGATGATGATGATGACGATTTTCTTTTTCTTTTATTATCTATAATTAAATCGTTTCCATCATCATCATCATCCTCATCGGTGTTGTCCTCTCTTTCTCCTTCACTTTCTTCTTCTTCTGTATCAGGATCATAAATTACTATTTTTGATTGATCCTGATTTTCACGCATCAATGCTACTGTATTTAGAGTCCAGCTCGGGGTCCCAACTGGCGGGTGCCTGTCTCTGTTAATCTTGGACGCTACGTTTCTGATTTTTTGTTTTTGCTGTTTTTTGCATATATCTTTAACGACAGGATCGATCCTTTCGTTAAAAAGTTTTATAAGCTAAAAAAAAAAAAACACATTAATAATATCCCCGATAGGTGTAAAAAATATATATATTATTGTTTACTTACAGCATCCGATCGCCACCATTTTTCATATACATAAATTGATGTTGTCTTTTCATTACTATTATTATTATCATTATTATTATCATTATCATTATTATTATTACTATCATTATTATCATTATTATCATTATTATTATTATTATTATTATTATTATTATTATTATTATTATTATTATTATTATTATTATCAGTATCATTATCACTATCAATGATAGTTGTTGTTCGTGCTGCTGATGTTGATGCTGCAACCGTTCTTGCGGTCGCGGTTATCCCATCATCTGTTTCTTCCCATTCTTCCGAATGGTAACCAGAATTATTTAAGATTTTAGATAAATCTTTTTTCGAATATCGTTTTATATACTTGTTACCTCCTTGCATCATAAAATTTACTGCTCTCCTCCTTCTTTTCTTTTTCTATTAACATATAAATATATATATATTATTTCCGATATGCATGTTTTTTAGAAAATTAAAAAAAGAACTTACATAATTCATTGCCGTATTCTTTAATTTTCGTCTGCTATCATTAATAACTGCTCTTGGCCCTTGATTACCAATATTATTTACTCTATGGCATGACCAATGACGCCTTTGTAGCATTTTTTATTAATTTTTCTTTTGAGTGGAGGTAGCAACTTCGTAATCACATCATGCTTTTGAGCAGCCCAAGTTAAGCGATCATTAATTTGATACACTGTGTTCATTTCAGAATCAACTACAAGAAAAACTTCCTTCTACAAAATTGTTATTTGTATGTTAATCGTGTCTCTAATAGACACAACTAATATAAAATTTGTTATATATTATACTTACTTTAATTCTTTTATAAGATTCGTCATCTAGGGGTTTGATTCTTTTATCTTCGTCAGAAGATGATGAAGAAATCAAAGATTGCGACACTTGTTCTGAGGAACTAGTGGTTGATAATGATGATGATGATAATGATGATGACGATGATGATGATGACGACGACGACGACGACGACGATGATGATGCTTTTTTATTTTTCTTTTTTGTCATTAAGTCGTAATAAAAATGACCTAATTGGGAAATTTCTATTAAATATATAAAATTATATTCGTTATTAATATTAATTATAATTTAAATATTATAAAAATTAAAATATTTAATATTACGTTTTTTTGTTATTTTATTTTTTTGATTTTTTTTTTCTTTTTTTTTTATTGCCTTAATGGGAGACGCAATAGAGAATCTTTTTGCTTTTTTTGCTTTTCTTGCTTTTTTTACTTTATGAGATTTGGTCATTTTGAAAATTGAAAAAATATTATTTTATTAACTATCTAATTTAATTCTAATTTAATTAAAATAATATTTTTTAAAAAAAAAATGAAGAAAAAAGCGATTCTTTATATATTCTATTTTTCGGGTAGTCGATCTTTAAGAATTACGTTATTCTTTGATATTTTTGATATCATTACGTTACTCTTTAATATTTTTGATATCGTAAAAATGATATAATAATATATTGATATTATTCTCATATAATAATTATTTCATCATAGTATTTTCACTTACTTAATAATTTCGTTCAATATTCATCTATAAAAATTATGTATTAAAATAAATTAGATACATCGGAGATATGATATTATTTACTTAAAATAACTTTTCTTTAAAAAAAAACCAAAAAACAATCATACTCCTGTATATATATTTATTAAAATATTTTTAATAAATAAACGAATAATAAAATTTATATATCCTTGACGCGTTATTTTCGTTTTTTTTTTGTTAAAATTTTTTAGCTAAGAAAAGTCAGTATCCGATATTTTATGAAAACCCAAAATAAAAATGAAATACACTTATCGGGGATTGGTCGTATCATATATTAATCTTAACATTATAATAGTTGTAATATATCTATTAATATATCTATAGTATATATAATATAAAAATATCATAATTATAAATTACAAGACTTGTAAATATATAATATGGTATTGTTAATATTATCAGCCGCAAGGAGGTGTTGTGCTCTCAAGGAGTATTATGTGAGAGAGTGATATTTATGAAAAAAGGTATTTGTTTATTTTATGTATAGTAGGATCAGAGATCATCAAGTTTGTGCTACACTATTAATATTATAATAATAATAAGTAATTTATATATAAATAACACGAATTATAATAAGTAATTTATATTGTGATACAAATTATAAAAGCGCATATATATATAATAAATATGAATCTTCTCAAATATTGAGACGCGAATTATAAAAAATGCATTAATTTAAAAATTAATAAACATTAATTTCTCAAATTTTGAGACACGAAAACGTAAAGCAAATTTACAAAAAATGTGTATTAGCGAAATTATATAAAAAGGGAAATATTATATTTTGTAAAATTTTCAGAACAATTTATAAATCATTTTTTTAACCAATTTACTAATATATTAATATATTTTGAAAAAATATCTCAAAAATCAACACCATTAACTAGCTTAGTTTCTACGAAGACATATAAATATATATGCAATTGTCTATTGTGTAATGGTAAAGAAGTTGTAGCAAGAACTCAGGAGAAGCATGCTAATAATAAAGAATTGTGGAAATCTAAAAGTTCAAGAAAGAATCAGTTAGCAAGGATTGAATCAAGAAAATATAGTAAGTTTATTAAATTGCAACGTTGTTATTACCAAATCAGATACCTGATATATCAAATTTTCATTTTTCGGGTGCCCGATATATCAATTTTTATTTTGTGTAATATTTNCTTTATGAGATTTGGTCATTTTGAAAATTGAAAAAATATTATTTTATTAACTATCTAATTTAATTCTAATTTAATTAAAATAATATTTTTTAAAAAAAAAATGAAGAAAAAAGCGATTCTTTATATATTCTATTTTTCGGGTAGTCGATCTTTAAGAATTACGTTATTCTTTGATATTTTTGATATCATTACGTTACTCTTTAATATTTTTGATATCGTAAAAATGATATAATAATATATTGATATTATTCTCATATAATAATTATTTCATCATAGTATTTTCACTTACTTAATAATTTCGTTCAATATTCATCTATAAAAATTATGTATTAAAATAAATTAGATACATCGGAGATATGATATTATTTACTTAAAATAACTTTTCTTTAAAAAAAAACCAAAAAACAATCATACTCCTGTATATATATTTATTAAAATATTTTTAATAAATAAACGAATAATAAAATTTATATATCCTTGACGCGTTATTTTCGTTTTTTTTTTGTTAAAATTTTTTAGCTAAGAAAAGTCAGTATCCGATATTTTATGAAAACCCAAAATAAAAATGAAATACACTTATCGGGGATTGGTCGTATCATATATTAATCTTAACATTATAATAGTTGTAATATATCTATTAATATATCTATAGTATATATAATATAAAAATATCATAATTATAAATTACAAGACTTGTAAATATATAATATGGTATTGTTAATATTATCAGCCGCAAGGAGGTGTTGTGCTCTCAAGGAGTATTATGTGAGAGAGTGATATTTATGAAAAAAGGTATTTGTTTATTTTATGTATAGTAGGATCAGAGATCATCAAGTTTGTGCTACACTATTAATATTATAATAATAATAAGTAATTTATATATAAATAACACGAATTATAATAAGTAATTTATATTGTGATACAAATTATAAAAGCGCATATATATATAATAAATATGAATCTTCTCAAATATTGAGACGCGAATTATAAAAAATGCATTAATTTAAAAATTAATAAACATTAATTTCTCAAATTTTGAGACACGAAAACGTAAAGCAAATTTACAAAAAATGTGTATTAGCGAAATTATATAAAAAGGGAAATATTATATTTTGTAAAATTTTCAGAACAATTTATAAATCATTTTTTTAACCAATTTACTAATATATTAATATATTTTGAAAAAATATCTCAAAAATCAACACCATTAACTAGCTTAGTTTCTACGAAGACATATAAATATATATGCAATTGTCTATTGTGTAATGGTAAAGAAGTTGTAGCAAGAACTCAGGAGAAGCATGCTAATAATAAAGAATTGTGGAAATCTAAAAGTTCAAGAAAGAATCAGTTAGCAAGGATTGAATCAAGAAAATATAGTAAGTTTATTAAATTGCAACGTTGTTATTACCAAATCAGATACCTGATATATCAAATTTTCATTTTTCGGGTGCCCGATATATCAATTTTTATTTTGTGTAATATTTATTACCTTTCTTAGAAAATGAAAATGCATCGTTAATCACGAGTAGCAAGAAAAGAAAAAGAAGCTCCTGACAGTTCATTCCGGATGAAGAAACTGCTCGTTTACCTAAGTTAAAAAGGGATACATCAATAAGTAATATGCTTTCAGGAATGGATCTTGATGATGAAATCATTGTGGTATCATCATCGCGATCCAGAAATGATCAATTTCATAATCCACTTATAGAAGAGACTCCTGATATATTTGATGATATGCTTTTGTATGATTTAGGTGATAATGAAAACAATGAAAACAATGAATTAATTGATGACCTTGAAGAATATCGTGATGATGATAATGAATTNTAATTTATTTATTACACCTGAGCTAGAAGAAGAGAACGAAAATTATGAAGGAGTAGAACTAGAAGATAAGATAGATATAGAGATACTTATCTGGTTATTTAAGTTTCAACAACGATATCGATTATCTGATAATGCCCTGGAGGCGTTAATTAAATTTTTAAATGTTATGCTCAAATCTATAGATGATTCTAAGTTCTGGGAATTTCCTGCATCTTTGTATTTAGCAAAAAAGAGGTTAGGAATTTTTCAACCAAAATTAAGGATGGCAGTTTGTACAAACTGTCATAAATTATATGATTCTAAGATTATATGCAATTATAAAGAAAACAATAAGTTGACAATTATGAATTGCCATTATGAAGAATATCCTAATAATCCGGTATCTTCCCGTAAGAAATTATGCAATAATGAACTCTCCTCCCTCAAAAAAAATATGAAAAATATGGTAGCTATCCCTCGAATGCTATACACTAAGCTCTCAATTAAGTAACAATTAAGTCTCTTGTACCAAAGATCCGATTTTGAAAAAATGCTAGAACAATCGGATACAAGAAATTATAATAATAATATTTATGCCGATATATATGATGGAAAAGTATGGAATACATTTCCTTTTGATGGAAGCAAATTTTTTAGTAAAGAAACTGCTACCTCGAATTTAGATCTATTAATAAATTTGGACTGGTTCCAACCCTTTAAATATACACAACATAGCACTGGTGCTATTTATGCTTCGATATGTAATTTTCCGAGGCAGAAAGAAATAAACCCGAAAATATTATTTATTTAGGCTTTCTACCTGGACCTAAGGAAGCCGATAAAAACCAAATAAACCATTATCTATCTCCGATAGTTGATGAACTTAAGGAATTATGGGAAGAGTGGAAAGTTCCTGTTACATTTGAAAATAAAGATGGGCTCGATATAAGAGTTGCAATAATAGTAGGTTCTTCCGATATTCCAGCTACACGAAAGTTATTTGGGCATGGATCTGCAGTAATGAAATGTCACAGGTGCCCGTAAAGAGGCCGATATAGTGAGAAGTTCAAAAAAACTCATTATAGTGGCATGCATGATTATGAACAATGGATTACAGAATCTGCAGACCCCCAAAAACGTAGACAATATGCTCAAGAATGGCTTAAATGTGACACCAGAGGAACAAGAGAAGCTCATTTTAAAATAAACGGAGTGCGATGGTCTGAATTGCTTCATCTCCCTTACATGGATCCGATCAGGTTTGCAGTAGTAGATCCAATGCATTGCTTGTTCCTTGGAAGTGCAAAATGGATTATTCAATCCATATTTATTAAAGAAAATAAGTTAAATTCTGAGCAACTTCGTACAGCACAAAAAAGGATGGATAGCGTTCAACTTCCATCTGATATTGGTCGAATCCCTTCAAAGATTGCTATCGGAGAAGGATTTTCAAAGCTCACTGCTGACCAATTGAAGACCTTTATTATGATATATGCAACAACAATTTTATGGGACATGTTAGATGATAATGATAGAAAGATATTAGGACATTTTGTTTGGGCGTGTAACTTATTGGTTGCTAAATTTGTTACTGAAGATGATCTGCAAGAAGTCCAAGAAAGATTAAAGGATATGTCAATAAATATAGAAAGAACCTATGAGCCTGAATTTATTACAAGTAATATCCATTTATTAATGCATATTCCTGAATGCATACGGGATTATGGCTCTGTTTATAGTTTTTGGTTATTCCCGTACGAGCGATTAAATGGATACATAGGTAAGCCACACATATCGGGTGTACAAAATTATAATAAATAAAATTTTAACACAAATCTTTTCATAAGTTCATATCCCAACAGTAATTGACAGATCGAACCTGAACTTATGCGAATTGTTCTTAAAAATTCACTTGTGGATTATCATCTAACACGTTAATGGACATCTGATCTTCTAGAGAAGTCCCATCAATTTTTTTTTTCAAAGAAAGCTGCCAGCAGTTTAGCTGTAACTAATGAATTTGATAGAGAAGAGTTACAGTATTTTATCTCAATGAGACATGATATATCTAATAAGATCTATGGCACTGAACTTATACTAGGACGTATGCTGACGCCTTCGTATGAAAAGGTAAGTATTCCTATAGAAGTTCAAAAAATATTATGCGAATGGTATGCAACATTATATAATAGAAAAAAGAAGGATGTAAATGCGTGTATGGAAGTAACTATGAACCAACATGCAAGATTAATAATTGGTAATGAAATATTTGGATCCATGATCGCTGGACGACATGAAAATAATGCAATTATATTAGCGAAGTGGAAAGCATACAGAGATGGAAGCAGTGATATTTACCCTGAAGAGGTACAATATTATTTCGAACATACTCTAACACTTCCAAAAGGACCCAAAACACATCTTCTAGCATATGTCAAATGGTATAAAAATGCGCCTTCCTCTAATATACGATTTAAACATAAATTTATGAAACCCGAAAAGTCAAATACAGAATTATGGAAAGCAGAATACTGTGAGGAAGGTCAAGATTCAATTATAGCAGTGCATAGAATATATGGTCGAGCAATTAAGATAAATTATCGAGTGGGAAAAAGCGATAATTATGTCTCAATAATTCCGTTGAATAGAAGATTTATTGTTTAATTTATTTTATTTTATTTATATTATATATATTATTTTCATATAAATAATAAAGCATAGTTATATTTTTATTGTTTTAAATAATCTCTTAGCATGTATAAAAACTTGATTTAAACTTGATTTGAGAAGTAAATATTATATTTGAACACGAGAAATTCAATATTGTGTTTCTGATAAGCGTAAATAAAGGTTAAAAACATGATATGCTAAAATGTATATCGGGTACCCAATATTATTTACACATATCGGTAACCCGATATTATTTATTTACACATATCGGTGATCCGATAGTTGTAAAATAAATATCGTGCACCCGATAGTTGTAAATAAATATCAGGTAGCTGATATTTATTACAAAAATCGGGTATCTTAATAAATATCAGTAATATTTAATACACCTATCGGGGATATAAAAAATTTGATTAAAAAAAAATATCGGATACTTTAATATATCGGGGACCCGATTTTTTATAAATGACTGATATCTCCCCGACTAGTATTTATTTACACCTATCGGGGGGCCCGATAGGTCCTCGATAAGTGCCCGATAGGTGCCCAAAATACAGATTTCGACCTGTGAGAATTATTATTTAACAAGCGAAAATATTAATATAAATACATCAAGAAATTTTTTATGTCGGAGGTTATTGTAATAATTTCGTTTTCAAAGGTTATTGAAGGTTATCGGACCAATAACCTTCGCAAATATTACGTTTATTATGATAAAGTGAAGGTTATTGAAGGTTATTAATATCAATAACCTCCGGAGTATTACGTTTTATTAATAAAAATGAAGGTTTTCGGTACCAATAACCTTCGTAAATATTACGTTTATGTTGGAGGTATTCGAAGGTTATCGGAGTGAAGGACTTCGAAAGCTTACGTTTAAAAAAATTTACTAATATATATAACTTTAGTAAAAATAATTAGTAACATTTAGCAATAATTAACAATATTTAACAATAATTAGTAATATTTATTAATATGTATTTTAATAAAGACAAATAGTTTTAGTTACACAAATTATAGTAACACAAGTCACATGTTCACATAACATAGTTACACAAATATTATATAATTATTNAGTTGTAAATAAATATCAGGTAGCTGATATTTATTACAAAAATCGGGTATCTTAATAAATATCAGTAATATTTAATACACCTATCGGGGATATAAAAAATTTGATTAAAAAAAAATATCGGATACTTTAATATATCGGGGACCCGATTTTTTATAAATGACTGATATCTCCCCGACTAGTATTTATTTACACCTATCGGGGGGCCCGATAGGTCCTCGATAAGTGCCCGATAGGTGCCCAAAATACAGATTTCGACCTGTGAGAATTATTATTTAACAAGCGAAAATATTAATATAAATACATCAAGAAATTTTTTATGTCGGAGGTTATTGTAATAATTTCGTTTTCAAAGGTTATTGAAGGTTATCGGACCAATAACCTTCGCAAATATTACGTTTATTATGATAAAGTGAAGGTTATTGAAGGTTATTAATATCAATAACCTCCGGAGTATTACGTTTTATTAATAAAAATGAAGGTTTTCGGTACCAATAACCTTCGTAAATATTACGTTTATGTTGGAGGTATTCGAAGGTTATCGGAGTGAAGGACTTCGAAAGCTTACGTTTAAAAAAATTTACTAATATATATAACTTTAGTAAAAATAATTAGTAACATTTAGCAATAATTAACAATATTTAACAATAATTAGTAATATTTATTAATATGTATTTTAATAAAGACAAATAGTTTTAGTTACACAAATTATAGTAACACAAGTCACATGTTCACATAACATAGTTACACAAATATTATATAATTATTAATATTTATCATTAATTAGCATTACTTAGTATTAATTATTATTACATAGTATTCATTAGTATTAATTATTAGTATAACAAATATTCTATATTTAGCAAGTTATATGGTAGATATATTAGCCAATAGTATTCGTGTACAGTAAGGCACAGTAATGGCACAGTAATGTGTTTGCCTATATATACCCTTTGTATTCGACTTGATTCCTATAGCTTTTGGTTATAGAATTTTGTAAGAAATGAAAATTATCTTAAAATAAAATTTTATCAACTAAAACTTCAAGACCTTGTAAAAATTAACCTGTAAATAAAAATGTGAAAAATATTATTTAATAAAATACTTTATTAAATAAATCCTGAAATCTTGGAATAAATCATATAATATTATAATTAATTAATGAAAAGATTATGAATGTTATGGGATTTATCGCTTGATTGTTCAATTGTATAACATTATAATTCTTGAGTTAATAATAATAATATATAACTTGGAATTCTCGAACAATATCATGGAAATAAAGGAGAAGTCGAAACATGAACGTCGAATGTAAATGGAGAATATTATTCTTTTAAAGATAATAAACCCTGTAATGATAACGAAACATTGGAGAGAAGTCAAGATACTGGATGAAGATCTTGTGGATAAAGAAATTTAAGGACAACATGATGAAATAACGAATAGATAAATGAGAAGAATAATCGAATAATGAATAAAGGATACTTGGATGTAAAATCATGGAATAACCGATACATAATTATAATGATAATATTAAAGAGAGAAAGATAGAACGCTCAATGAAGGATCTTCAATTACTTGGATTTAATGAACAAAATTTACATTCAATGCAAGATTATCTTAATGCTTTAAAAATTATTATATCTATAAACAACAAAACACAACATTTGAATAGACAAATTACACCAGTAGTTGCAGATTGGCCTGGTCAAATTTTTATTAGAAAAGCTTTATATACACAATTACCATTAGAATTTCAACCTTTTTATTTACAAATCAAATCATTTATACCAATTATGAGTCCCCTTCATTTATCTTTAAATAGTCTTGAACAAGTAGTATTAGTTCATCATTCTTTTTTTGAAAAATTATTTCATTTTGTTTTTGGTCAAAATAAAAAGTTGGCAAAGAAACCTCGACCATGGAGGATAAATCTTTTGTTAGAACTTTCTATATGTGGATGGATCAAAATCAAAGATCAAATTATGAAAAAATTTGGTAAAACATGTAAAGATATAGAATATCAAATTACAATAGATTTATTAGAAAACTTAATTCCTTTTATACTAGATATATATACAATTTTATTTAGAGCAGGTTTGTTTGAAAAATATATTGAAACAGTCTTTCAAATTTGGACATTTGCCTTGAGGTGGAAATGAAAAAACTACAATAAAGCACCATTAATATTTTTATCCGATATTTTTTATTGGAAAGAAAACCATTCACTTTTTTATAATTTACTTCAAAATCAATTACTAAGCTTTAATGATTATTATGTGAAAAATACACATAGTAAAATTTGAGCAAATACATCAGCCAATGCAACAGTTGAAAACATTATTAAACAAGCTTATGCATCAGTAAATTTTTTTAAACGTAAACCTTCGAAGTCCTTCACTCCGATAACCTTCGAATACCTCCAACATAAACGTAATATTTACGAAGGTTATTGATACCGAAAATCTTCATTTTTATTAATAAAACGTAATACTCCGGAGGTTATAGATATCAATAACCTTCAATAACCTTCACTTTATCATAATAAACGTAATATTTATGAAGGTTATTGGTCCGATAACCTTCAATAACCTTTGAAAACGAAATTATTACAATAACCTCCGACATAAAAAATTTCCTGATGTGTTATAAGTAAGTTTTTAAAATTTTCTCATACATAATGTTTAAATTTTTTTTAAATTTTTTTTAAATTTTTATTTCATTTATATAATATATAACGAATCATAATCCAATGTTCAAAGATACATATTGTAAAACTCGACACTATTCATATAATATTCCAATGTTGAATTTTTTATCCAATAAGACCAGTATTTTTTTATTACAATATTTTTGTGACTTATACTATAATATAGGAAAAAGTAAACCAAAGTTAAATAAAAGAACAAAATATCCAAAAACATATATATTAGTTACATTGGGTGAAGAAGTAGATTTGCGAAGATTACCAACTGGATACAGTACATCTTTTCTACCACAAAATGGATCACTGGTCGAATGGAAAAAAATAGGACGGTTTTATCATGAATAGAATTCCGATTGATGGCTAAATTTGCTAAGATTTATCAAGTATAGGCAGTCGATTTTTTTTGATTTATAAATAGGAATTTCCGATTTATGAATTTTCACAAATAGGATGTCCGATTTATGCATATTTCCGCCATCAATAGGATTCTGATTTTTGTTCATTCGACTAGTGAATTATGTAACTGTTGTAAACTTCCAATTAATGAAACAAACGGTACAACATTTATTTGTGAACATGGATATCATTTGAACTGTTATAATGGAAAATGTAAATATTGTAAGGAATTTTATAAAAAAGGAATTTTTGAAAATGTTGATTTATTTTTAAAACGAATAGAAAAAAGTTCGGATGTATTTACACAGGAGGATTTGGATAATGAAAATAATACTGAGGAAGAGGAGGAACAATATGATAGTGTTGAAGAAATTCAAGATATTTCACATAAATTAGAAATAGAAATTAATAATATAAAAAATTGGTAAATAATAATATGAATAATGTAAATAATTCGTTAAATATATTTTTCAAATTAATAAAAAAACAATTAAAATAAACTTGTGCAAATAAATTTATATCAATATTATATTAGAATTTATTACTAAGAGAAGTCATGGAATCATAGAGATCATAGAGATGGGTCACCACCGTTTAATAAAGAACCCTCTAAAAAACATATGAACGAAATTTGATATCAATCCGATTTGCGATTAATAATGCAGTCATATGATATACTTTTTTTTCTATACATTTTAATATGAAAAATTTGTGTAACATGATGATCAAAAAATAAACTTCCGTTATGCTTATTTTTTTACATTCCGTATTTAAATTTCTTTTTTTCTTTTAATATTTAAATTTTTTTTCTTTAATAATATATTTGAGTTTATTTTGGTTCTTATATTTATTAATTTATTATTATTGTTATTATATACTCTTTAGTTTTATTTACGTTGAAATATGTATATTAGAACAAACTTTTAGAATATATATAATAAATTTAATTTAAGATTTTAAATTAATTTCAAATATTATTTATTTATTTATTTTTATCTAATATATTTACCTTCTCTTTCTTAAATTAGATTGAAATTGAGTTTGCAAGTTTATAACAAATGTAAGTTTTTCTTTTTACATAATATATTTATTTTTATTTCTCGAAATTAGTTTATAAATTTGTAATAAATATAAAGTAAGTTTTATTTTTTTTTTATTGAAATTAGATATGAATTTATAATAAACATAAAATAAGTTTTCTTGTTTTTTTTATTTTATTTAAATAATGTACTTACTTTTTTCTTATTGAAATTAGATTTATAAATTTAAACAGATATAAAATAAAGTCTTTTATCTTTTTTTTTTTATTTTAAATAACATATTTAACTTTATTTTTATATTTACTTTTAAATAGTCTTAAATAAACATATCATATTTTACAGGTCATAATTCCCGGGTCTTTAAAAAATTTTAGAGTTTTTACCTTATACCCAAAATACTTTACATCGAAACAAAAAAGTGAGGTATTGTAAATAAATAATAGAAATTAAAGTAAAATAATATATTTTATACTATGTAAATACTCAAGTATTTTAAAAAATTTTTAAAATTTTTAAAAGGAATACTTTGGTCTGTAAATTATGGTACTATATATTTTTTAAGGTAATTATTTTTTAAATTTTATTTTTTTAAAGTTTATTTTTTATTTTTTTAATTTTATTCTTTTTTAAATATAGATTATACATATTATTAAAATTATTCAGTTAAGTTAAACAATTAAAATTTGAAAATATGAAAAATTAACGTAATTACATAGATGTAATTAAATTTCAATAATTGAATTAAAGACTTTTTACTTTTGATAACATATATAATATATATACTAATATAATAATTATTAAAAATTTTTAAATATATTTAATTATATATATAATATTAAAAATATACTTAAAAAGTATTTTTAAAATATTAAAAACATGTTTAATTTATATTTTATATATATTAACAATTTCATTAAAATAATATTAAAAAGTGTTTTTAAAATATCGAAAACATACTTAATTTATATTTTATATGTATTAATAATTTCATTAAAATCATATTAAAAAAATATTTAAAAATATTTAATTTATGTTTAAAATCATATTAAAAGATATTTATAAAATATTAAAAATATATCTAATAAATTATTATTAAAATTAAAAAAATATTTAAAATAACATTAAAACATACTTAAAATATATAATTAAATTAATAATTTTAAGTATATTTTAAATATATTTTAAATATATTATTATATACTTAAAATATTTAAAAAATACTTAATTTATGTTTATAAATATTAAAAATATATATATATTTTTTTTTTTTACTGGCTAACATGATTGTACCTTTATTTAATACTTATTTTGGAAATTCCGAACTACAATAACGCTCAAAATTACAAACAATAATGTATGGAAAAATAAAAGTAAAGCTAGAGCTAATTCATATAAAAATAATTTCATAGATTAACCCACGACCCAATCTTGCTAAGGACCACGAAATGTGATCCCAAGAGGAAACCCCACATTTGCCAAATTATTTACGGACTCATGGCCCACGCGTCAACAGCCGTCTAGGTAAAAAAAGGAGAACTGGGATACCAAGTCGCAAATGTCAATTGCATCAGCTCACATCAAAAGACTGCTCCCTTACCGCTCTTGTAAGGTATATCCCAAGGCTTGGTCGGAAATGACTAGGTCTTCAGCTCGTATACCTAATCTCCTCCCCTATCACTCATATAGGGTAGCCATAATAGACGCCCAAGGACCTTGCACGCCCAAAGGAATCTGATCCCCAATAAAAACCCCCGCATCACAGCAACTCATCAACTACCATCCGACATCTCCTAAAATAAAATTACAACTAACTTACAACCCACCAAACAACAACTCACCATCTAACACATTTCCCAACAAACCATCCAACAACTTCAAACCCTTAACCTTCCAACCCACCACAACCCCTTTAATCCCACCCCATCCTCACCAACCTATCGGCACGTCCCCTTTCGTTACTTTATGTGTCACCCAGGCCCCAGGAGAGAAATGTATCTTATATTGCCGAAGTCGAACGTTCTGATATTTGCTGTTTAACTCCTCACGTACAGTTACCGCCGTTGTTGACACTATAGATCAGAGTCAGTGACCAAGCATATCTAAGTGTTTCCATTGGCGAAAAAAGCACCTGATCGTCACGTGTTGACTATTTCTCTCCTGGCCAAATTGTTATTATGTAGATCTTATCATGTGACCATTAACCTCTTGTTGTTACCTTTTTAGTTTGTTTATATCTGCCATGTAATGTTCTCGCATGTGACCAGTTTTTCCCTTTATTGTCAGTTTGTTTACATCTCAAGTGTAACGAATTCCCTCATGTGACCAAAAATGGGGGCAAACCAACATTTGAAATTTCCCCACGAAAGTTCCAAAAAAAAAAAGACCGAAAAAAAATCAAAATAAAGTGAAAATTGCAAAACCATAAAAGTCAAAGGAAATATTTTTTAAGTGTTTTTTGTGTTATTTTAAGGAATGTAAACCATGTTGCTAGTTTCCCAAAATTAAAGACAGAAAGAAAACCCAAAATAAATGAAAAGTAAAGCTCCAAGTAAAAGACAGAAGAAAATATTTTTTATGAATTTTTTGTGCCGTGTCGTTTAAGTGAAAGTGTCCCAAGTTTCCGCCACTCGCAAAGTCGCACTTCCTCACTACGCTCCAGAGTGTTGTAGTAGTTACCCAAAGTTTTTTTTGTTAGTGTTTCTTCCCAGGACGAAAGAACTTCTTTTTAGAGGAAGACCGCCGCAAAAGTATTTAATAGTAGATATTAGGCCCCCAACTCAGTCTCGTCCGGCAGAGCCCCTTGCCTCAGAAAGAGTGGTATTATATACTTAANAAGAAAATATTTTTTATGAATTTTTTGTGCCGTGTCGTTTAAGTGAAAGTGTCCCAAGTTTCCGCCACTCGCAAAGTCGCACTTCCTCACTACGCTCCAGAGTGTTGTGGTAGTTACCCGAAGTCTTCTTTGTTAGTGTTTCTTCCCAGGACGAAAGAACTTCTTTTTAGAGGAAGACCGCCGCAAAAGTATTTAATAGTAGATATTAGGCCCCCAACTCAGTCTCGTCCGGCAGAGCCCCTTGCCTCAGAAAGAGTGGTATTATATACTTAAACCTTGGCCTTCCTTATACGATGTTGTTAACGTTTTTCTGGCACTGAACCGTTTTTAGATTTTTTTTGTTGTTTTTCGATTTTTGTGACAAAAGAGAAAGAGTTTATTAAAAATATATCTAATAAATTATTATTAAAATTAAAAAAATATTTAAAATGACATTAAAACATACTTAAAATATATTTAAAATATATTTTTATTATATAATTAAATTGATAATTTTAAGTATATTTTAAATATATTTTAAATATATTTTAAATATATTATTATATACTTAAAATATACTTACTCATTACCTGGATTAAGTATATTTAAAATAAATATTAATTATATTTTAAGTATATTTTAAAAATATTTTAATACAATTTTAAATATGATAGATTTTATATTAAAATATACTTAAAAAAATTTTAATGTTACAACTCTCTCCTGAAAATTTTGAAAACACTGTGACGAAGAAAAAATTATATTTCTTTTTTTATATAAATAACGAAAACGAGAGTTTATAAGTTCCTTTATACAAACACCGTAAGGTTAATAAATATATTTATTGACTTAGAAATAAATATGACAAATAAAAAACAAAAACAAACAAAGCCTCTCAATAAAAAAGACGAGAAAAAACTGAAAAGTGAAAAAAAATGGAAAGAAAAATAAAGTTAAATAAAGGGAAAGCGAAGTTACATCCAGACGACGGGCTACCGAGTCCAGTATCCTCTATAATAAATACAACACAACCTTCCACCGATAAACCAGAGACCCAAAACAGTTTACAGTATAGTTGGGCAACCTCTACAACACTCGGGACACGACAAGAAGAAGAAACTTATTTATCTCCTAACACTCTACTACTTGAACCCGAAGAGGATTATGAAGACGCGAGTTCTTCAAGCTCTAATACTGAAATTCCTGACTATGAACTCTCTGATTATGAATCTTCTGACTACGAGAATCATGGAGAGCCAGTCTTTCAAGAGGGAAAAAATAAAAAATAAAAAAGGGAAAAAATACATAAGACGCGAACACTTGGAAATATTTTCGCCATTACCCAATGCTCCTAGTGATGATCGCAAAATTAATTTTGATCTGGAAAATACTGAAGCAGTCGAGAATTCAATGGAGATCGACAATGCAGATGGGGTGCGCAAACTCCCTGCATGTATCAAATATGGGTTGACTAAATCTATAAACAGTCCTGTTTATCAGTACAAATCATATACCCCGGATATGGATTGTGAGTCAAGTGATGAACCATGTGACACAGAACTAATACAAGAAGAGATAGAACTAAAACAGCAATTAGAAAGATTTAATACAGCTTTAGCATCCACGAATACTTTAACAAAATGGATAATTAACAACACTGAAGAATGTGCAAGTATAAGTAAGACAACATGGACATGGCCACAGAACTGTATATATAATTTGGACAGACAACCGAAGTATTGTTTTTTTACGCTGTTTAATAAATGTGACAAGCCAAACCACCAAAAAGAGTTCGAAGAACTAAACTCTAAGTATATCAACAGATATAATAATGATTACGAAAGACAGGATGGGAACATCCCAGCCTCAGTACTACGTCAACAAGTTAATAACTTAGTAAAACATATCATAGCATTAAAATATTACATTTGTAAAAACAGCACACCACTTGAGATCTATCAACGGAAAAATGTACTACATAATATTTGCTACTTTCTAAGAGTACCCAAACAGCAGATTAATTTGAACAAGGTGTTTAGTTCATTAAAAGAACATTGTAGGAATAATGGGCAGTTAATGTACAAACCGCAGCTCCCGTAACGGTGGCAAGATATCGATGATGACTTCATACGCAAAGAGTTTCAGTTTTCTATTAAGTCCAGATTGAGGATACCTCTTCTGATGTGTGCCTTACGCGACCACTACACTTTTGGGCGTTGGCTCCCAGCGACATATATATCTTTCGAAAAACGTAAAATAAAGAAACCACCACTCCCAGAAGACTATAGACAGTTAGACTTTGGTTTGGATAAGTTGTTCCCAGTTCCACAATTCGAAGAAAGCAATAAAAGACATGTTTACATGGAAAAGGTAAAGAGACAACTCTGTGAGAAATATTTCGTTGGCAAAAGGCTCCCAGAGAGTTTTTTTACCCTGCAAGATGGAACAATAACTATCAAAGCTGGTTTACTGAATCGATTAGAAGACGCAAACGCAAAAGCCGGGACGGCTTTTCCCGTGCAAAAAAAAGAATTAGTACCAGAGCTTATTAAATTAAGGAAATATTATCATTTTAACAGGATTCCCACACATTGGATTATAAAACGAAAACCTCTACCAAGTTTAATCTCTGTTTCAAGAGAAATACAAACTTTTTTACCAAATGACATTAAAATTCCAATTGAATCCCCCGAGAAAATGAAGGAGACCGTAAAATTTCTCCGAAAATACTACATATTCAAACGACTAAATAATACTTTTTTTACAAGCACCGCAGACTTAAATTTTTCTTTACTTGATAGTGGTAAACTTATACAAAGTAAAAAAAAAACAAAGAATGTAAAACATAAAATAAGTGTGGTAAACCCAGCTGGATTTTATAATTTTAAATAATAGGATTTATAAAATAAAATAAAACTTTTTTTTTTTTCAGGGTCATGGCCTTCATGATCCTTTTTATAATATTGACAATGAGGCTCCAGCCTCTTCAAAATAAGTTATTATTTTGTATCTTAGGTTAGGCAGAAACTTTAGTTTTAGTCAGTTTTTATGAATTTATAAAATGTAATCTTATGTATTTATTATGTAATGTTACAAATTTATTTGACAATAAAAACAAAACCAAGTTAGTCAACTAAAAAAAAAAAAAAAAAAATATA
>PQFF01000010.1:20904-41850 GCA_003547095.1 Diversispora epigaea | reverse complement strand
AAAAAAAAAAAAAAAAAAATATACTTAAAATATACTTAAAATATACTTAAAATGTTACTAAAATATATTTATTTTAAGTATATTTTAAATATATTTTAAGTATATTTTAAGTATGTATATTTCTTATAGGGTAGTCACGTTATATATATAATGTAATATTATTGGTCAATTTTTTAATCATGACATCGTGATAGTTTTGTGACTTTTATTTGTAATTTATAATTTTATTATTTTATTGAATTTTTCATCACAAATATTTTGAATATTTGTAATATAATTACATTATCATAAAACAAAATTTATATAAGTCATAATTTTAAATATATTTTTTTTATTTTATTTTTAATCACTTCTTTATTTATTCCGCCACCTTCATTTTTCATTATTCTCCATCCGATTGAACGAGAAATTTGTTTAATCTCGTGCCTTGAATTATTTCTTGGAATTATATCTTCAGTAACATTAAAATTTAAATTTAATGGAACAAATACACAATCTATTTCTGTTTCATTAGTTTGTTTTTGGGTACTTTTTGGTGCGTGATGTCCAGAATGTATATTTTGCTTATGGTCATTTGCGAATTTGAGGGTTGGGAAGTATTTTCTGTATATATTACAACACAAACGCTGATGGAATTCTCATGAAATTGAAGGGCAACAACTATCGTAATTTGAAATCTTAAGTTTATTATGATACTGAAGAGCGTGAATTGGGTTAATAAAATGATTATCTTTTCCTTTCATTATTGGAGGGAGAAATCCATTATTCTCATTTAAAATAATGACGGCATTTGGAGCTCTATATTCATTACAATATTCCCGATTTTTGCATTTTTTTATATCTAATGAATAGTGACAAATCTGTATATGATTTTTAATCCATTTCCACAATATTAAAGACTCAAGCTCATTGAATGGATGTCTCTCTTGATCGATATATTTAACTCTTACGGGCTTTCCATGTATATCATCCCTTTTTATATATTACATAATTTTTGTCATATTTAAAATTCTGTTGTGCTAATTCTTCATTTATTACACTCCTTTGACTATTTAGATGTAACCTAAACTTTCCCATGGGTAAAGTAATACCAGCAAGCTTCGCAGATAAAGAAGCCATACTACGTTTTACTGGATTATACACACTTTGACCTGGAACATGAGTACAAACAATCAAGTAATCCAGATTGAGGGAATGAAAAAGATGAGTATACTGAATAATATTTTTCATATGTCTTGGATTTTCATTAGGTTCGCTATCAACAAGAAGGATCCAAATAGGTTTAATTTTTCCTTCTTTTTTTAGGGTAGAAAACTCTTCATTCAAAGTGATATTTTCTAAATTTGCAATGTGAGTTTTTGATGATGTTCCAATAAAATACTCTGGCCTAATGAATATGGAAAGCTGACCAGTTCGCAAGGTGTTACTTGAATCAGCTGGATTAATGACAAAATAAACAGAAGGTATTAATTTTATTTTTGAACCAATTGGAAAATCATGATCTTTGATAGTAACTGGTTCATTAACTGTTTGAATGGTTTTGAACGTGCGACCAATCGCGAGAATGTCTAGTCCAACCTTTGCTTTATCATCCTGAGAAATAATAATCGTCTCATCAGAAAAAACTTCAGCAAATCCTCTCGTAGCTTTAACAGAAACTAAACAATAATATTCATTAACATGAGATTTCATTTCTGTTCGTGCTATAGAAACAAGGCTGACCTTTGTTGGATGATGATGACGACGTGCAACAAAAGTATTTTGATGATGAGGTTGAAGATAAGTCGACAAGCATTGGCGAGATAAGTATATATTATATTTTTCTTCGAGTGATTCGCGTAAATGCTTCACTATACGAACTTTAATAACCTCTTTTCTTCTTTTAGCATGAGCAGATCCGAACTCGATGCAATCATGGATCTTATCCCATAAATCAGGATTTTTTATAGCTGCAAATGGTCTTCTCGAAGTATCATATATTTCTACAATTCTATTTTTTAGCATTTTTTTTTTTTACTACAAGTTTTGCTTGTGTACTAGTATGGCGCTTCAATTTTTTTAATCGCATATTTTGCTCCGATATGATTTCTTGCTTTTCGACAATTTTTGATGATAATATATTTTTAGTGAGCTATTCGCAGTAATTTCTATTATTTTTTGATATTCAGATAAATTTTTGGTAGCTAACATCAGTAAATTTTTTTAAACATAAGCCTTCGAAGTCCTTCACTCCGATAACCTTCAAATATCTTCAACATAAACGTAATATTTACGAAGGTTATTGGTGCTGAAAACCTTCATTTTTATTAATAAAACGTAATATTGCGGAGGTTATTGATATTAATAACCTTCAATAACCTTCACTTTATCATAATAAACGTAATATTTGCGAAAGTTATTGATCCGATAACCTTCAATAACCTTTGAAAATGAAATTATTACAATAACTTCCGATATAAAAAATTTCCTGATGAAATTGATTTGCTCAACTGCTTTATGTTGTGAAACTGTATTTTTTGGGATATTTGTAATATTAATTGATTCTTCGGATTGATGTGTTGATGTGTGGCTGGAACTAGTTACATCACGTGATGCAAAAAGTCTTTGATATGAGCGAAGAGTAGAAGGAATAGTTTCATAATATTCACAAATTATATCTTTAATAAAGGCAGTATCGTGTTTTTTATTTTGTTTTCAAATATTTACACATTCTTGCATTAATTTTTGACAGTTTGGATTTGGGTCACAAAGTGTGGCTTGTTTGTAATGTGCGTACGCATTACAAAATTCTTAATATATGTTTTGAGATGGTTTATAAAAAAGTTCTTTGTTAAAATGTGGTGTTTTTAAAAAGCTTTGCATATTGATTTGAGAGAATATAAAGAATACAAGAACGCAAAGATACAAAGACACGTTTTTTTATGCCATGGATTTGCAATATATCACCGCATTAAACATCACTCTGGCTATTGTATAATAATTAATTATATTATATATAGAGGTGATTAATAAGATTGTTCGATCGTCTTGTTTGAATTTTTTTTAGCAAAAGAAATTTATCATCAGACCACATGGCAACTTTTGTTATTAAACCATATACCTGAGACTATAGCAGTTTAATCTAAGCCGTTTTTTATTTATATAAACAAAAAACGGCTAAGTGGAAGTAATAAATATCAAATTATTTGGAGATTAATATTAAAAAGATAATAAACTCTGTATTCATAAACAAGGATAAAGATTAATAAAGATAATATGAAATGGATAATGAATTATAAAAAGAAAGTCAAGATACTAGATAAAGATCTTGTAGATTAAGGAACTTAAAGGCAGGAAGCTGAAATAATGAAATTAATCATGGACAAATGGAATTAATAAACAAATAACAACAAAGGATAAATAGATACAAATTTCAAGACTTAAATAATTGAATCAGTGATGCCTTTTAATTAACAGTTTTGTATCTATCAGAGAAGAACTATAAATTTCCAAAAGAACCATAAAGTCACCTTTAGAATTATAATTCACAATAGTCAGGTGAAAACGCCATGCTTCAGCAATTACTGCCACTAGAAAATGGAAAATCTGAAACATATAATATTATAACATTTGATCATTATCTAAAATTGAACAGACACTTTTGCATAATTAATATTTTGCCTATTACTGCATCAAAAATGCAACTTTAGTATCAACTTACTCGTCCATTAAATGTCCTACGCTACGCTCCAGACAATACACTATCATGTCATGGTACACATGCGTCATTTTATTTGACGAGATCAAAAACTAGAAGAACTACTATAGTAATTCTTATTTTTTTATTAGGTATTAAAATTTTGAATGTTTAACATCCTGTAACAAATGTTTTAAAGACAAAAAAAAACAACAATAGAGTACATTAGAGTATTCGGATCTTACCACATCTTTAAAATTATTTCACAGAAATATTTTTATTTGATCAAAAAATTGATTAAACATTTTTATTTGGTCGAAAAAATATTTCGACTAAATTTTCGTAAACGAAGAATAGCCTACTTTTCTGAATAAAAAACAAATTATTTTGTGTGATCTAAAAAATGTATAAATGCTTGACAAACATTTCCGGTAAGAAAATAGTTAAATACAAATTTGACAATAAAATACCTTATTCTAATGAATAATTCTAGATTGATTATTTGATTATTGAGTAAGATTCATGCCTTGAACACAAAATGTATCCAAACTTTTTTTTTTATTCTTAATATTTAATGTTATTAGTATTATTAGTATTAAATTATGTTGTTATATTATCCTTTTTATATTAGCCTAGATATTAATATTTAATTTTTTCGCATGTAAAATAAAATATATGCTGATCGATCTGATGATTGGTTAGAACTTCCGTCTACAGAAACTTCACCTTCCGAAATTGATGATATCGTGCTGTCATCGATGTGAATCCATTCATTGTCATGTCGAAGGACATCTGCAGTATAATGACCTCCGCCGGCGGAATTTCCGTGATGATACACCACTAAAGGGAATAAATATATATTTATTATTATTATTATTATTATTATTAAGATATTATTAAAATAATAAAATAATGGAAAACTAACCGCCAAAGAGTTGGTATTCTATGGCAGTGTTCGATTTCCGACTAGGAGCCATCAATTCTGAACAAAATCCCCGAAAAATAAATATTAAAAAAAATAATGGTAGTAATAATAGAAATAAACAATGATTTAAAGGAAATCGTGATCTTTAAATCTACCTGGTGGAATAGACAAAGTAGTTGAATAGCTAATATGCTTATTTAACTTTTGAGTGCCACCCATATCGTATAAAAATCTCTTAAGATGAAGTGTGAGAACTGGAGGAAGTTTTTCAAAATATACTTGCTTTGTCACACGAACCTAATTAACCAAAAGTTTAGAAACTTTATAACTCGGAAATGTTACTCAATGACACAATCGATTAACTTACCAAACCCTTTTTTGACAAGTGAAGATCGTCAACTTCCTCGGGCATGGTAAAATTTTTAAGAGCATCACCAATAGTTTGTACATCATCACGCTAAGGAAAAATTATTTAATTTATTTATAATTTGATATGAGATAAAAACTTGTAAACCGAGGGGGGGGGAGACAAACCTGGATATCAAGCTTCAATGATTGATACGGTTCAAGAGTTATCGAATCATTACTGCCTTTGCGAAGCACGGATCGAAAATGCCCACAAAAGATATGACTAATCGGTGATTCTTCAACATCGGTCTTAAAAATTTATGAAAATAAAGTAAAATAAGAATAATGCCTTTAAACAAATAACGAAAATAATTTAAAATTAATATAAAAACCGTTCTGGTTTGGCTCGTTTTATTTCTTGGACCAACTTCCATCCAAGGTTCTTCGGAGCCATCACCTTTTGAATCAGCTTGCCCGTTAAGTAATTGTGCATTCTTCGATTCACTACCAGGCTTGAAAACTAAAAGAGTATGAAAATAAGATTCAACCTTTTAAATTCACATAAAATGTTTTTATTTAACTATTTACCTGCCAGGAATTCTTCATGCAATCCATCAAGTAAATATCCCAAAAATTCTTCGGCATCTTGATGTCGACCTTTTTCAAATTTCTTGAGGCTTCGCAAGGCATTGTAAACATAATCGGGCAAAATGGGCTCTCCGAATTCTAAAAAATTTAACGACTCAAATGTTACAAAAAAAAAAACATAGCGTGACAATTTCTATTGAAAAATTTAATATCGGAATAAAAATATACACCTGTTTCGTTATTTTTAGATTGCCTATATTCATTTATAAACATTACCCTAGAAAAAGAATTAAAAATGACAATTTTAAATTCGTTGGGATAACAAGTATAGCAATAGAGACATATAAAAAAAAAAAAACTTACAATGAATCGACTAGAGGCGTTTTGCTCTTAAAGCTATGCGCTACTTCTTTCCCAATACGCGCTAGTAAATTATAAAATGGCGGGCAATGGAAAAGAGTTTGTAAAATCTAGATAACAATATAGTCCAATGATGTTATTTTTACCAATAAAGTACAATCAATAACCATTAATGGAATTTAAAATTTTGAAGTCGATTCTTACCGCGTTCATAAAACAAGTATTATTTAAATTTACCAAACCACGAGGTTGCATTTCAACTCTTTGTAACGAAAGCTCATAATTAGACAACACTCCTATATAAAAATTTCGATGAATTATTATTAGAAATTAATGAAAATCGATGAAATTTTTATTATAATAAACTTACCAACGAGACCTCCTACATTGGATTTTCCATTTTGTAAAGGTTGCGCAGGTTTTTCATTTTTATTAGATAAAGTAGGTTGTTTGGTTACGGCAGGTTTGGAGATATTCGGTACAGTTATATTCGTTGTGTCTTGATATGTCCGCAATAAATCCGCCCAGCTTTTTATTGAAGGTTTGTTATTATTTGAACTTTTCAGATTTGATGGGTTACCATCTACAACTGAATTAGAATCTTTAGAAACGGAGCTTGTAGAAGAAAAGTTGTTAATATCATTCGTGTTTAAATTTTGGATTGGGTTTTGATTCGATTGTGGTGGTGGTGGTGATGGTGGTAATGGTGATGATGATGTATGCAATGATTCATTGATTAACGATGGGCTTTTTTGATTCAGTTGTCCATTTATTGGACGAATATTGTTCGATTGAGGTTTTCCATTATTTGTGGTTGAATTTCCAAGAGGTGGAAACCCATTATTAATCATTGTATGAGAAGTTTTGTTTGTTATTAATTTGTTATCTATCAATGCATTGTGTGTTGGTACATTTTGTGTTGATGCAACTGAATTATTATTATGTGATACTAAATTTGAATTCCCTTCATAATTTATACCATTTAAGTTGGGTTTACTATTTGTAGCGTCATATTTTTGAGAGGAATTCTCAATGGAATTTCTAGAAGAAGAAATAGATGATTGTTTATTAACTGTTTTAACTGATCCCAAATTTGTTGCTGGTGAAGTTGGGCAATCTGAAATCGGTATAATATTAGTTGTTGTTGTTGTTGTGGTTGATATTGAATTTTTGTTGTCTTTGAGGGGTTGACGATGTGTAGAAGGTTGTGTAGAAGATTGTGTAGTTGAATGATTATTATTTATCGTTATTGATGTGTTAGCGGGGGAAACTCCTCGATTGGTGGAAGATATGATGTTCGATTCTTGTGATGTTATTGACGGGTTTTTTGATTTTAATGCTGATCCAGAATAATTTATCTGTTTCTTTCCTGTTCCTCGGTTTTGAGATTTTGAAGGAAACGTTTTTTCTTTTTTACCATCTATTCTCAGAATGCGTGATTGTAAGTGACAATTCGTTTCTTAGAATAAAAAAGGAATTGATATAAATTATGATTAATTATACCTCTTGACAGAGACGGAAATCCTATATTATGGGGTACCTATTGTAATTTATATATAAAAAGATCAATGAATATACAAAATTATTTTTGAATCACAAAACGTGAGAAAAGGAATCAACCTTGAATGATAATTGTATTCCGGCTTTTGTTATTACTGTGTCAATTTCTTCTCTGTTATTGAAACTGCCGTATATTGGTTTATATTCCTTTATTAGCATAAAAGGAAACGTAAGTTGATGTGAAATTTTGAAATGAATTAATGTGGAAGGAAGTACACCAACCTTTTGTGAGTACATTATTAATTACAATTTTTTTTTTTTTTAATTAAATAAAGTATTAACTTAAGTATTCGGAGCTTTTGTGTTTTTTTTTTTTAAAAAAAAGCCTATTTCCGTTAACCATAAAAAAAGTAAGTTTAAAGAAATCAATTCATTTTAGCATGTAATTCCGGACCTTTTTAAAAGGTTCAAAAGTATAAATCAAAATTAGATTAGGTAGTGAATTTTTTTTTTTTTTGAATGTTGAATCACTTTTCACGATATTTTTAACGCCACCACTTCTTTAACAATAATGGTCATGTGATTTTAGATCAGAATAAAAAAAAAAAAAATCAAAATTGTTTCTTTAAATTATAAAACTTAAACATACCAAATAACAAAAAAACAGGTAAATAGGCAAAAATATGTAAATATAAATTAGAATATTGTTTATTGATCACATATTGCTATCTGACAGGTGGAATAGTTATATGGAAGTATCTATTTGGCTGTCTGATAAGTAATATCAGATCCAATAGGTATCAAATTAATATTAGAACTAACTTAATTATTATTATACCTTTAGTTTAAAGATTATACTTTAGTTCAAAGGTTAAATTTCAACTTAAAAAATAAAATTTTCAAAAATCAAATTCTTATTTTGGAAACATGCAAATTTTGATATTAACTCAGATAGCATCTAAAATTCCAATTAAATATTATAGACAATTCTTATATTTAATTGTTATAGAGGCATATGTTTTAATTGCAATTATAAGTTTCTTGCTAACACTAAAGTTTCAGATGTAGCAATAGATTTTATATATTTATTACTTATTCATAAGTATAGTAAGTATAAAAAAATAACATAAAAATGATAAAATTATATAATTAATTCTGTTTTAATTCTTTTTCTTTTTTATGTTTAACAATTTCAAAAATTAGATACAGTCTAAAATTTTAAAAAATTCAATATAAAAATAATAAAATTTATATAATTATTTTTTTTTCTTTTTTATTTATAATAAGATACATGTTTGACAATTTCAAAAATTAAACAATATCACTTCTTGAAAATTCATTTATAAGGATTATTCAATATTTTAAAAACTCTTTTGAAGAAACTATAGTAAATTTTTTTGATCTTGATAATTAAGTAGCTATAGAAAATTAATTTTTGATAATTCAATATAATATTCCATAAGAGCTAATTAGAAATAAAAGAATTAGTTGTTAGAAGAGATATGCGTTATTATATTTGATCAAAATGGATTGATTTTAAATATGTTGTTGATTTCAAAATATTAAATTACAAAATATATTTAGTATAATTACTATATATATTTTTTGAAAAGAGAAAGTTTATTTAATAATATCTGTATAAAATAATCTTTACTTATATTTAACTATTTTAAATTGTATTCCAAATATAGAAAGTGGAACTTTAATTTATTTAGAAGTATTACATAATTTAAATACTGTAATAAAAGTTACTAAAGTTATAAATTATTATTATTTCCACATCTTAAATAATCCTTTTCATTATAGTATTACATTTTAAAAAAATTTTATAAAAAATTTTAATATGTATTTACAAAATAATTTTATTTCTTTCACTAATTTAAATATTATAAGTTTTCACAATATCAAATATTAAAGATATGTTGATATTTTATTTAATAATCTTGATTTACTATTAATTTTTATTAATTAATTTATATAAAAATATTATCAAAGATTATATGAAAAATTAGAAAAGTTAATTTTAGATTTATTTATATCAAAAAATTTTGATATTTTTTCAATAATTTGTAATAAATTATAACATAATTTTTAATTTTTATTGAGACAAAAACAATGACCTAAATAATTTATATTGTTTGGTCATTTTTAAAAAATTTAATAGAGATAAATAAATTTTCTTTAATTTTAAATTATTATTTTTTTTTAAATTAAACAAGTTATAATATTTTTTTCATATTTTTTATTTTGTAATAACTTTCTTGTTATAAAAGGAATTAAATATAATATTATGTATTTTATATACAGTTTATTTTTCTATTATTTGTAAAATTATATTATATATATTATCCAAATTACTTGAAATTTGGAATTTGGAATTTGGAATTATATAATATTTAAGATTTCGGTATTATATAAATAATTTGAAATTTGAAATTTAAGTTTTTAAAAAATAATTTGAATAACATGTATAAACTATATTTAAATATATAACATTTGTTAAAAAAAATCTTTTTTTTTTATTTCAATAAGACTTTGTTTCAAATTTATTAATTAAAAAAAAAGAAAATCTCTACATTATTTATTAGGAAATTTTTTATAATGAAAGTTATTGTAATTATACTTGCATGCTAAATTATTTGGGGTCCCGAAATTATAATTTTAGAGAAAAAATCAAAATAGTTTTTTATAGAAGACAAAATTATTTTATTTAAAACCTAAAATTTTTTAACCATCCAGATAAATTCCTTGATTAAAGATACATATAACTAAGTACTTTTTTATTTTCATATATAGAATAGATTCTGCATAAATCTCAAAAAAATGAAATATCTCAAAAATCCAAAATCAATTTTGGAAACATGTATAATTATAATAATTTTGTTTTCAAAGATTATTAAAGATTATCAAATCAATAACCTTCACAAATATTACATTTATTATGATAAAATGAAAGTTAATGAAGGTTATCTATTAATAAAAATAAAGGTTTTCGATATCAATAACCTTTGTAAACATTACATTTATGTTGGAGATATTTGAAAGTTATCGGAATAAAATACTTCAAAGGCTTATATTTAAAAAAATTTACTGATATTGTTACATAATATAAAATACATAACTTATTCTAATAACTATTGTAAAGATGAAACTCAGACTAACTTTAAAATGAAATATACCTGTAACCTATTGCCTAATAGTAACAGCTACTCTTGGTATATTAAAGTCCTAATAAATAACCTATTATATATTATATATAACCCTGTCTGTTTAATGTTACTCTGAATAAATTTAAGTAAATATTTTTTAACTATATTAAAACAAATATTTTTAAAAAGTCTTTTGTCTTTATAGACTCTATTATTATTTTTAAAATTAATAGATTAATTATCATAGAAGGACCAATATTCTTTTTTTATCTATTTTTAATGTCATTATCAATTTCCTATTTTTTAACTTCATTACACCTTTTAACCCAAATATATTTATATATATATAATTTTTAAATTTTTTCATAACAGTATATAAGACTTGACTTATTTCTTCTATAGTTTTTATCAAGGAGAAAATTAACTCTTGTAGTGACAAAGGTATTAAACTGAATAAGATATCTATAAAAGAAAACTTATTTGAATTTCTAGTAATCCAGTTATTTATAACTTTAATTTCTTATAAACTGTTAACTAAACTCGTAACACCCTTATATAAAAAATTTATTATTACGATATTAATTTGATTAATTAAGAAACTGATAAACATATTTTAATACATTTCAATATTAACTAAATTTTTTTTGTACGTGAATATATGCATATGATTTTTTATTTCTTTATTACAATATACATAAAGATTATTTTTATATATCAGAAGAAATCTCTCAAATATACACTCTATGGTAAGTAATAAACCATTTAAGAGTTTTATATTAAAAACTTTTTTTTGAGTTTTTTTATCACATGTAATAAATCTCTCTTTATATAAAAGTGAAATTATTTCTTATAATGTTTTCCATGCGACTTGTTGACTTTTGTAATCTGAAATTGTATTTAAATTTCTATTTAATAAATACTATTGAATAGTATATTTTGTCATTCTTATTTTTTTAACAAAGTTCCTAAAAAGAATTTCTATAAATTTTGAATTTCAATGGTCTACTGTATTTATTGACAAAATGTACAAGATCTGAAACAAAACTAACTATACCATTTGTAGTTGGTGAAAAAAAAAAAATAATTAAAATTAAAATTAATAATTAAATATATTAATATTATTATTAAAATTAATTTTTACAATTTTAAGATGTTTTAACAGGTTTTATGAAACAATTAATAGTAAAAATTAATTTACTTAATAAAAAAATAGATTTTTTTTTGAAAAAACAAATAGATATTAAAAAAAAATTCAAAAATATTAAACTTTTATCTAAAATAAACAATGATCCAAATTTTTCAAAGTAAGTATTTCAACATTATATTTTAACATATTATTAATATTTATAATAATTTTAAATAAGGATATAATTACCCAAGTCAGGTTCTGGTTTACCTAGTCTAGTGGTTAGTATGCCAAAACTAAGTTATAAGGTTAACAGATTGATTCTAGCTAATTATAATTAGTATAGATAATAATCTTTCTATAATTCAAGGTTTAATGGGTATCAACCAGTATCTTTACCTTAAAAAGAGGATAGTAATACTCTTTCGGGTGCCACGTGTAATATTTTTATAGTTTGATTACAGAAATTGAAGCGTATAAACTTACATGAGATGGTTAATGCTTAAATTAATGATCTAGAGATCAAGTTCGATTTTTAAAATATTTGTCGTACTGGTGAAAATGGAGGGTGATAAGAGATATAAATAACTTGCTATTATTATGTGCTTAACTATAATGGATAGTCCAGACACTTCTAAGTGAAAAGTTATAATGAAATTCTGGCTTCCGTACCTTTTATAAAATGGTCTTTTAATAATCTTGTCTAAAGTGTCCATTTCATAATGATACCTCAGTATAAAACTATCAAATTATATTAGCTGTTGTTAATGGAATCAAGATAGTAGATTTAGTTTGGAACATCAAGGCAATAATAAGATTGATACTCAAATAGATTTCTGTGCAAATGGGATAATTTCACAAACCTCTGTAGTAGTATAGAGAAGTCAACTTGTGATTTGCTATAATCCTATAGGAAGATCATAATGGGATAATCTATTGTATATGTTAGATTTTGATATAAATATTAGGAATTTTTGTGATTATACATGTTCTCAAAATTAATTTTGGATTTTTGAGGTATTTCGTCTTTTTGAAATTTATACAGAATCTATTTTATATATGGAAGTAAAAAAAGTACCTAGTTATATGTATCTTTAACCAAGGAATTTATTTAGGTAGTTAAAAAATTTCAGGTTTTAAGTAAAATAATTTTGTCTTCTATGAAAAACTATTTCGACTTTTTTCTCCAAAATTGCAATTTCAGGATCCCAAAATAATTTAGCGTGCAAATATAGCCTTAATATACTGAGGGCAATTGTTATTGTCAGGCGGTAGATTACAGGCATGTTTCTTCAGATTAATCTGAGTCTCATTTTTAACTAATAGTCATTAGAATAAGTTATGTATCTTATGTATAAGAAACTTTCTATTTTTCTAATTAATAAAATTTGAGGCGAGGCCTCACTGAAACAAAAAAAAAAAAAATGTGACTTAATTTTATTCAGATTATATAAACCAGATCAACAAACTAGATTATTATTAAAAATAAAAATATCATGCGGATGATCCAGTTTCGAAAGTTTAAACCAAGTCACCCATAATATCCAGGTGAAACTGGATTATATAAATCTGGTTCTAATCTCTAATCTTTAATCAAAAAATTTATCTGGGTGGTCAAAAAATTTTGGGTTTTAAGTAAAATAATTTTGTCTTCTATGAAAAACTATTTCAACTTTTTTCCTCAAAATTGTAATTTCAGGATCCCAAAATAATTTAGCGTGCAAGTATACTTGTGACTAGCTCTCTACAAGTTTATCTCTTAGTTAAAAAAAAATATATATATAATTATCCAAGTCATAATGAATATTTTTAAAATAAATATATTTCTTTTTAAGAAGAATTTGAAAAAAAAAACTGAAAATATTATCAGAAAAAGTTTTTCAGATATTTACAACATCAGGAAATTTTAAAAAATGAAAATTTTTTGTAATTTTTTATAAAAATTTGCAGAAATTTGTATAATTTTTTTGAAAATTTTCAGTCAAATAAAAAATATTTTTTATTATGTAACTATACATGTTTCCAAAATTGATTTTGGATTTTTGAAGTATTTTGTCTTTTTAAGATTTATACAGAATTTATTCTATATATAGAAGTAAAAAAAATACCTAGTTATATATATCTTTAATCAAGGAATTTATCTGGGTGGTCAAAAAATTTTAGGTTTTAAGTAAAATAATTTCGTTTTCTATGAAAAACTATTTCGACTTTTTTCTCCAAAATTGTAATTTCAGGGTCCCAAAATAATTTAGCGTGCAAGTATAAAAGTAACACAAAATGTTTTTGTTTATTTACTACTAAATGATTATACTAAATAATCTTATTATTCTCATAAAATTTTAGGACAAAAATTTTCAGAAATTTTCAAAAATTTATTTATTTCTCAAGTAAGTATGTTGGTTTTTAACGAGGTTGAACACCTTGATATTTGTAAAATCTTCATTTGATGTATTTCTGAGTCATTCGAGACTCCAACGAAACTTCTTAAGTCCTTTTGATTGTATTACATCAGAAAAATATTTTATTTATAGTATTCATGTAAACTGCATGTAAACTGCATGTAAACTACATATAATATATTACATATAATATATATGCATATTATACGTAATTTACATTATACATGTCATCAAAACTAATTTGGCCTTGACTCAACTCTTAAAATTTCAATTTTTAATTGCGTCTAACTCAACTAATTGCGTCAGTTATTAGTAAAAATCAAAATTTGCCTTGATTCAACTTCAATTTTTCTCAATTTTAATTGTGTCTGATTCAATTTAATAGTTTTGATGACATGTATAATTTATATACAGATAATGTAAATCGTATGTAAATTGCATGTAAACCACATATAGGTACATGCAGTTTACATGCGATTTACACTATCTTGTATATAAACTACGTATAATATGCATATATATTACATATAATATATTATATGTGGTTTATATGTAATTTATATGCAGTTTACATGAATACTATAAATAAAATATTTTTCTGATGTAAACACATCAGTAAATTTTTTTAAATGTAAGCTTTTGAAGTATTTCATTCCGATAACCTTTGAATACCTCCAATATAAACGTAATATTTACAAAGGTTATTGGTACCAAAAATTTTCATTTCTATTAATGAAACATAATACTCCAGAGATTATTGATATTGATAACTTTCAATAACTTTTATTTTATCATAATAAATGTAATATTTGCGAAGGTTATTGACCCAATAACTTTCAATAACTTTTAAAAACAAAATTATTACAATAACCTTTAATATAAAAAATTTCCTGATGCAGTATTATAGTAGTGGGCTTTTTAGGTACAACTCAGTAAATTTTTGATTAAATTTAATCTATTTTTATAGATTTTTAACTTTTTACCTTATTCCTAATAATTTTCATAAATGTATGTGAAAATTATTTTTTTAATCAAAATTACATTAATTTAACCAAATATGTGGCATCCATTTTGATTATTAAAAAGTTTTCTGTCTCGAAAGAGTATAGCGATTCCGGATGCAAAGCATAGTGAAATATAATTATCTATTTAGTTTACATTTAGTTTTCTGTTACTATAAATATTAGTTTTCTTTTTAGTTTGCTACAAGTTTTTTGTTTCAGTAGAGTAAAGCGAGACAATAGTATTCTTTAAGCTTTCTATTAATAAAACAGTTAGTAAAAATATAGATAATTTTTTTTAAGACAATTTCAATGTTTTTTACATCAGGAAATTTTTTTGGGCGTAATATTCTGTAATTTTAACATGATATTAAATTTCCGTAATTTTTCGCGTAATATTACGGAAATTTTCGAAAATTTTCGAAAGTTATTGAAACGTTAAAATTCTGTAATATTACGGATGCTATTTTCTGTAATTTTGACGTTTTAAAAAATTTTCGAAAATTTTCGTAATTATTACGAAAATATTTACCTAAAAATTTTCGAAAGTTTATCGTTTTAAAAAATTTCGAAAATTTTCGTTTATTTATTGTTTATTTATGATCTTGTTTATTTATGATCTTGTTTATTTATTTTGTTTCGAACTTTTTCAAAAACCTATATACTCTTTTTCCATTAATTTTCAAAAACTTATCTATTTTGTTTCGAACTTTTTCAAAAAACTATATACTCCTTTTCCATTAATTTTCAAAAACTTATTTATTTTGTTTCGAACTTTTTCAAAAACCTATATACTCTTTTTCCATTAATTTTCAAAAACTTATCTATTTTGTTTCGAACTTTTTCAAAAAACTATATACTCCTTTTCCATTAATTTTCAAAAACTTATTTATTTTATTTCGAACTTTTTCAAAAAACTATACTCTTTTTCCAAAAACTTATTTATTTCTCAAGTAAGTATGTTGGTTTTTGACGAGGTTGGACGCCAGTTGCTATCCGTAAAATCTTCATTTGATGTTGTGTTTCCGGGTCGTTTGAGACTCCAGTGAATCTTCTTGAGTCCCTTCGGTTGTATTAAAGTGATGGGCGGGGTGGAGTTCTGATGGTAAAACGCTGTTAGTTCTCGACGTTCCTTTCCTTGATTAATACAGCCCTTATACTACGATTTTCCTGTGGTGACATTCCGCCATAATCGCGGTAACAAGTAGTCGTTCAATGGGGGTTATTCATAAAGTAGGATACCCCCTGTTGTCTAGAAGTAGGATACTCTCAGACGCTAACATGCTTACTTAGAAAACAGTGCACAGAGATTGAATCAGTTTATTCAATACTGTTTCTAACATTTTTTTTTTTTTCTTTTTTCCTTAGTATCAATAACAAATTTTCGGAATTTTTCAAAGATTTTCGAATTATTTTATTTTCTATTTTTTAAAAAAATATTCAAAATTACATATTATTATAGTTTTTTTCGAACATTTTTATATTTTTTGTATTTTGATTTTTAAAAATTATTATTGTATTTTTCGCATATTTATTTAATAAAAAATAATGAAAAATAAAAAATTGTAATGTTCACTAATGTATTAATGAAAATATAAAAAATAATCTATTTTTTTTCGTTTATTTACGAAGTACTTGGACCTCCGCTAATTATTTCTATTAATTCTTCTTCTTCTTCTTCCCGCCTTTCTTCTCCTTCCTGCCTTTCTTCCCTTCCTCTTTCTTCTTCTAATATTCTTTCTTCCCCCAATCTTCTTTCTTCTCCTTTCCATCTTCTTTCTTCTTCCTCTTCTCTTTCTTCTCTTTCTTTACCTTTTTTTTCTTTTTCTTCAGATGATTCCTCCTCCGATTCCTCCTCTGATTCCGATTCTTCATCTAATTTTTCTTCAAATTCGATTGTTTCGCCTTTTTCTAATTTTTTCTATAAATAAAAATAATAATTAGTATTTCGTATAATTCGTATAATTACAAATAAATTTAATAAATTTATATTTACGATATTTTTCTTCATTCTTTTTCGAATAGCTTCGTCATCGATTTTTATACTTTCGACTTTCAGGCTCAGCAAGTATTGTATTATTGAAATCATAAAGGCGACTTTTTCTTTCGGCACCTTCTTTGTTTTTTCCCAAATTTTTTCCATGATCTTTGTACACCAGGTCAAATTTTCATGACCATCGATGTCCTGGTTCAGTTTTCTTAGTACATCTTTGACCTTTTGGAATTTTTTCCAAGATAATACTTCACTTGCTGCGGATTTGGTATTTATTGTAGGCAAATCCGATTCCCCGAAAGTCGAAAAAAATGATGATCGAACTCTTGTAGCAATTGCTCCTCTTCTGCTCCGGTGTTTTGCGAGGAGCTTGAAAATTTTTAAAATTTTATTAAAAATTATTTATTATACTATAATTTATATAATTTATATAATTTAATAATTTAACAATACTTATTCTGCTGTGAATGTATTTACTATAGTAATAANATAACTTTTGGCGGAAATGGCACCAGCAGATTTTTTTAATTCTTTTTTATTTGGATATATATATTTATTAATAGAATAAGAGGCGATTTCCTTTACAAATTCCTATTATAAAGAATACCAAATAAGTAAAAAATATAATTCATTTTAAGAAAATCTCACATATAATACTTACTTTAATAAATGATTCTTCAGTTGTGTAGTCTCCGACACCACTTATTTCCAGAAGTTTTCGAACATCAGAGATTTCTTTTTTTAATTCGTTGAAAAAGATTTTTGCTTCCTTTCGGGTAAGTGGAGCATCGTCATCTAAATGTAAATACATTAGTTTGTATATTCGAAGGATTTCGAAGAAATTCAAAAATTTACCGTCATCACCAATTTCAGTAACTCCTGTTTTTGTCTTTCTTCGTTTTCTTGAAGTAGTTTGTGATGGCGATGGCGATGGGTGACGACTTATTATTACATGTGGCGATGATGGTTGTGGTTGTGGTGATTCTTGTTGTGGTTGTAGTGATGCTTGTCTTGATTTTGTTCTTGATACTTGTCTTGATGTTATTCTTGATGCTGGTCTTGTTGGTTCTGCTGTTGCTGAAGTAGATACTTCGCTTTTTTTTGATTTAACAAATCTCGAATGACCAGAAAAAATTCCGGCGATTGCTGTTCTATTTTTGTTTTGCTTTTTTTGGTGATAACTTAGTCTTGTTGACATGTTTAAAGAATTATTAAATATTTTATTATTTGTAATATTTGAAATATTTTTTGATTTTTGAAATAAAGCTGGAAGAATTTTGATATTTTTTATATATTTTTTATTTATATTTGTATTATGATTAAAATTACACTAATCTTCGAAAATCCTTAATTCACGATTAAATTAAGTATTGTCATTACATTTCTTCCTTAAACGAAATATGTCGTGATTAAAAATCATTGTCCTTCATTCTTTTGAAATTGTCATTACATAAATTATTCGTATTATCTATTAACATATATCTTTAATTAGCAAAATCGGTCATCACATTTCGTTTTTTTTCTTTTGATTTTTGAAATCTGCGCATATCATAATTTAATAGTATTATACATATTATACATACCTTTAATCAATTTTCGCATATTAAAAAGTTTTTTTTTCTTGATTGATTATTTGTTCTAATTACAATACAATTTATTTTGAAATTTGTTACGCATTTTTGAAACATATAATTTAATAGTATTATGCATACCTTTAATTATATTTTTGCTATTGTATTATTATTAAAATTACACTAATCTTCGAAAATCCTTAATTCACGATTAAATTANTAAAAATTATTTATTATACTATAATTTATATAATTTATATAATTTAATAATTTAACAATACTTATTCTGCTGTGAATGTATTTACTATAGTAATAACTCCACCGATTATCCTCCCAATGTTCGAAATACTCCGGATAACTTTTGGCGGAAATGGCACCAGCAGATTTTTTTAATTCTTTTTTATTTGGATATATATATTTATTAATAGAATAAGAGGCGATTTCCTTTACAAATTCCTATTATAAAGAATACCAAATAAGTAAAAAATATAATTCATTTTAAGAAAATCTCACATATAATACTTACTTTAATAAATGATTCTTCAGTTGTGTAGTCTCCGACACCACTTATTTCCAGAAGTTTTCGAACATCAGAGATTTCTTTTTTTAATTCGTTGAAAAAGATTTTTGCTTCCTTTCGGGTAAGTGGAGCATCGTCATCTAAATGTAAATACATTAGTTTGTATATTCGAAGGATTTCGAAGAAATTCAAAAATTTACCGTCATCACCAATTTCAGTAACTCCTGTTTTTGTCTTTCTTCGTTTTCTTGAAGTAGTTTGTGATGGCGATGGCGATGGGTGACGACTTATTATTACATGTGGCGATGATGGTTGTGGTTGTGGTGATTCTTGTTGTGGTTGTAGTGATGCTTGTCTTGATTTTGTTCTTGATACTTGTCTTGATGTTATTCTTGATGCTGGTCTTGTTGGTTCTGCTGTTGCTGAAGTAGATACTTCGCTTTTTTTTGATTTAACAAATCTCGAATGACCAGAAAAAATTCCGGCGATTGCTGTTCTATTTTTGTTTTGCTTTTTTTGGTGATAACTTAGTCTTGTTGACATGTTTAAAGAATTATTAAATATTTTATTATTTGTAATATTTGAAATATTTTTTGATTTTTGAAATAAAGCTGGAAGAATTTTGATATTTTTTATATATTTTTTATTTATATTTGTATTATGATTAAAATTACACTAATCTTCGAAAATCCTTATTTCATGATTAAATTAAGTATTGTCATTACATTTCTTCCTTAAACGAAATATGTCGTGATTAAAAATCATTGTCCTTCATTCTTTTGAAATTGTCATTACATAAATTATTCGTATTATCTATTAACATATATCTTTAATTAGCAAAATCGGTCATCACATTTCGTTTTTTTTCTTTTGATTTTTGAAATCTGCGCATATCATAATTTAATAGTATTATACATATTATACATACCTTTAATCAATTTTCGCATATTAAAAAGTTTTTTTTTCTTGATTGATTATTTGTTCTAATTACAATACAATTTATTTTGAAATTTGTTACGCATTTTTGAAACATATAATTTAATAGTATTATGCATACCTTTAATTATATTTTTGCTATTGTATTATTATTAAAATTACACTAATCTTCGAAAATCCTTAATTCACGATTAAATTAAGTATTGTCATTACATTTCTTCCTTAAACGAAATATGTCGTGATTAAAAAATCATTGTCCTTCATTCTTTTAAAACTGTCATTACATTTTATTTTAAACGACCAGTGAGGCCTCATTTTTATTCAGATACTTATAATATACATTACAATTCAGTAACTTAAACTACAAATACATATAGAATAAAAATTGACTATAAATTCTAGATTACTCTAAATTCTAACCGTCTAACCAGCCACCGTAGAGGAAATCCTAAGATTCCCTTTATTTAGGAGGTTACAGTCCCGCTAAAGTCAATTTTACAAAAAATATTTTTAAAAAAATTTGTACCGTTATCATAAACGGCCATTAATGTCTGTTTTATAATTGATTCTTTGCATTGTTCTAGATTATCTTTTATTACTTTATAATCAAGATCTTTCAACCCCGAGTTACCCCCTTTTCCTCTTTTTTCTTTCCTTCCAATTCCTATTGATTTTTCCCATTCTAAAACCCTGGCACATCGTTCAGTCCACATTATAAATAAATGTTTTCTACAACGCACGTACCATTCTTTTATTATAGATTTTACTTTTAATATATCTTTTATATTTTCTCTTAGCATTGTTTTAATTTTACTAGGGACCAACCCCCTTATACAATCTACTAAACTGAATTC
>PQFF01000111.1:98662-119085 GCA_003547095.1 Diversispora epigaea | reverse complement strand
CAACATTCCAGAGAGTGATGGATAGAGTTTTCCATGAGGTTGCGTGGAAGTTCGTACTTGTATATATAGACGATATTATCATCTACTCGAAAACTTGCGAAGAACATGAAGAGCATTTAAAGGTTGTTTTTACCCTTTTAAGGAACGCAGGTTTAAAGATAAATCTGGAGAAGTGCGACTTTTTCCGAACAAGACTAGCATTTTTAGGCCACATCATAACAATCAAAGGGATAGCTCCTGATCCGGCAAAGATTGAGAAAGTGAAGAGTTATCCTGTCCCAAGAGACAAAACGAATGTCCGAGCCTTCCTGGGACTTGCGTCTTACTATAGAAGATTTGTAAAAGAATTCTCTACTGTCGCGAAACCATTGCATAACCTTACGAAAAGGGACGTCGTGTTCGAATGGAAGCATGAACACCAGTCTGCGTTCGACTTGTTGAAGGGCCGTCTAACTTCGGCACCTATAATGACGTACCCTGATTTCACGAAACAGTTTATACTCGCTACCGATGCATCTGACTGTGGTATTGGAGCTGTGCTCTCACAGAAGGATACGGAGAATCACGAACACCCCGTTGCTTATGCTAGCCGACTGCTGTCCAGTACCGAACAAAACTATACTGTCGTTGAAAGAGAGTGCCTCGCTGCCATTTGGGCTGTACGACATTTCAGGCATTATTTGCATGGTCCCAAGTTTGATTTGTACACTGACAACCTAGCCCTCACATGGTTGAAGAATCGTCCGCAACCGAAAGGAAGAATTGCCCGTTGGATCTTTGAACTATCTGAGTACGATTACGAAATAATTCATAAACAAGGGCGTCTTAACGCCAACGCAGACACTTTATCCCGGATCCAGTACTAAAGCTAATAGAAGAAACCCAGAAACTCAGATAGATAGAAGAGGACTTACGAAACCTTTCGAAATGGATACGGAGATTTACAATCAAATAACTGAGTATTTAATCAATCACACTTTTCCCCCGAATTGGACAAGCGAGCAACGACGACAACTACGGCAGCAGGCGAATCATTATATCGTGCAAGACAATTTATTATTCAAACGTAATAAGGATGATAGCCCATTACGGGTAATATTGAAAAGCGACGTAACAAAATTATTACATAATATGCATAGTGTGCCAAATGCGGGACATTTCGGCATAAAAGCTACAATCGATAAAACGAGAAAGCGATATTTCTGGCCCACCATGGGCATAGACGTAAAGAACTATATAGAATCCTGTGACGCGTGCCAACGACAGGGTAAACCTACGAGAACCGAAGAAATGCGACCCATTAAAGTAGGGCAAGCATTCGACCGACTAGGAATAGACATTGTGGGACCTTTGAAACTAACGTCCACAAAGAAAAGATACATTATAGTAGCTACGGACTATTTCACAAAATGGCTGGAAGCCAGAGCAATAGAAAAGGCAGATGCGATGACCGTCGCATGGTTCCTATACGATGAAATAATATGCCGTCACGGATGTCCGCGAGAGATACTGTCAGATAGAGGAGCAGTATTCGTCAGCCAAGTAGTAGCGAACCTAGTAGAGATAATGGGGTCTCATCATAGACTTACGTCTGCATACCACCCTCAGAGCAATGGCCTGACAGAGCGGTACAACCAGACCTTATGTAGGGCTCTGGAAAAGTGCGTACAAGAAACATCGTACGATTGGGATGTGTTAATACCCCCGGCACTCTTCGCATATCGGACCATTAGGAATAGGACGACAAAGTACGAACCCTTTTACCTACTCTATGGTTGCGTGCCTACACTGCCCATAGAGCTCGATATAGTAACATGGCCAGCCACGGAAATTAGCGAAAGACAGTACGAGGACCTAATCAATAGAAGAATTAGTGAGATGGTAGGAGTATTCACAGACAACAAGATCAAAGCGTCCAAGAACATAAAAGATGCCCAGGCACGACAAAAGAGGGCTTACGATAAGAGAACCCGTATTATGACGTACAGAAACGACGATATGGTACTAGAATATCGATCAGATTTACAAAATGTTCATGGCGACAAGTTTCGGAACAAATGGACAGGACCCTATTTTATTCATCAAGTTTTGGGAAATGGGTCATACATATTGAGGACTAGCAACGGAGAAGTATTGAACCACCGACCTGTACACGGAAATCGCCTAAGGTCTTACAAACAAAGGGGTTTTATCTCACGTGAGATAACAGAGAACAATAGCCGTGCATGAAAGACCAAGATAAAATGCGACGTTTCCCGAAACACGACTAAAAACATTTAACATGGCCCACCTACAAATCTCCGAAAGCTTTTGTGAACGAGTCAGCAGATTACGCAAGGAACTATTAGAACTATCGAGAGGCGCACAGCTTATACTAGATGATACAGGGGCATATCTGGTAACGGAAGGTTACGCAATAAACCTGGGAGGACCCACGAGTGATGAAGTGGTGCAGCGAGAGAACGACATGTTACTCCCATATGTCCTGGATACAATAACCGCACCCGAAGAGGTACACGATCTTACGGAAGCAGTGTTTGATCACGACATAGCCGGGCTGCTCTCTGTAGCCACGGATCCAGATAATCCTAACGGACAACGGGTGAACGCTTATAGAAGGCTTGGAGAGTATATTTCTACTTTTCAAGAAATCCGTACGGCTACGTCGATAAAACACGAGTTGCAAGGGTATTCCCATCAGAACGGATCATGGACATACCAGATAGCGCAAAGGTTAAGATCTCTCGCACAAGCAGTCGGAATGCTGCGACCAAAGAATCTCCAACTGGTCACACCTGACTGGATCTACAAGCTTCCGAAACAGGAGTACGAAAGATTACGGAAAATGTGCAGCGAAATGCATTTGCAGCTAATGAGCGATTTATGGGGTATGAGTATGGGGTCGCAGGAGCTCCCCCTTGAAGGAGGAAATGTTTGAGGGTGCACGAATTCCACATGGGATGTGCACGGGATTTCGAAATGTTGCGAAGGTCACGGGAGATGACATTGAGATGACAGTGTAACCGGATGAGTGTGTTACCATCTAGATGACAGATTATTCATCTTTGTACGAAGTATTTCATCCTTGTGTGTCATCCTTAAAAATAGAAAAGAACGTGTTTAGACGTGACAACACAGGATGAAGGAAAATAAGTTCGAAAGTGTATAAAATAGACTGGTAATTTAGGATGTGAAAAGGATCGGCTCATTTTTTACAATTTTTATAATTTTTAATTTCTTTTGGTACATTTCGAATAATTACGAAAATCTTTCACCTAATTTGTAATAATAAAATTAATAATCTTTTGGTACGCATTTTATAATAAAAATAAATAATAAAGATAGAAACATATTGTTTTGATTTAGCAGCAGAGATAAGACACGCCAAAGCAGTGATATATTTTTGTTGTTACATCTTTGCAATAAGTTTAAAAGTTTCGATATACCCCGTAATAATTTGATACATTTTTAATATTTTATTTCGTGATAACGGTAATATTGGTGAGAAACGGTTAACAGCCCGTAATACCTCTATTACTAATTTTGTAATTTCTTGAATAAAGTTACTGAATAAAGTCTGAAGCTAAGATTCGAAAGTTTGCGTAGTGAGCTGTAAAAAGATACTTTTACTCCACTTACTCACGTACCTTCAGATCGCACCTGTGTGTACTGTGTTAAGAGTTTATTATATATATCTATTCGTTGCGAGTAGGCAAGTGACTGCTTGATCCTACTGGCGGATAGTGGGCGTTACGAAATATTGCGTACAAGAGTACGTTGAGTTAGTACGAAAAGGGGTGTGACGAGAGTTCGATTTAGTGGGACTGATTGACGTAACTTTACTCCTTGTTCTGGGCAGACCGCCACAGTATAATAACTAGTAGATATAGTAAATTTGTAATAAAGTTTTTATAATGGTTTGATTTAATAATTCTGTGTGAATTATCGTTTTTATTTTTGAATAAACTCCTGTAAAAACTCACCTTTGCCTCTTTCGACATACATAATCACATTAATAAATTCTTCATAATAAAACTATCACAACTTTAACATATTACTTATAATTAATCCACTTATATATAATATAATCCCTGTTATTAGTTGGCTTATAACTTTGACTTTAGGTCTCAAAAATAGTCACAGTGTTAACTTAGTTTTTATCTTTATTATTAATTATATAGTTATATTTCTTATATGTATTTTTTTATCATTTTGTTATTTTTATATTTTATATCTTATCTCTATTATAGTTATTATATTATTGTAAATCAATTTAGTCATGTATTACAAATTATTATTTGTTATTTAAATTAGTATATCTAGATTAATAATTAATTGTCGATCAGTAACGCGATGGCATAAGTGATGACAAGAGCCATAGTATAAATGATAGCATATATAATGATACGCATGATGGCATATCTAATGACATACGCGATAACATAGATAATGGCAAGAATTATTAGTTATAAATAAGTTGAGTTTTTCCTTAATCTCAGTCTTTAGTTTAATACAATTTTTTACAGTTTTAATACAATTTAGTACAGTTTAGCACAAAGATATTAAATGTATTTAACTAACAAATAGTAATAAATTAATAATAAAGTCTTGGTGACATTGAATATTATAATTTATATACTTTGATATTATTATTATTGGTAAATAATAACTCTTTTTCATTTGTTGAAAATTTCGTAGATAAAGAATTGATTTCTTTATAAATTGTCTTTGTGACTTTGTCTTTATAACGATAAAGATTTGTTTTCTATAAACTCTCTTAAAACCTCACCCTTGCCTCTTTCGAATAAAACCACATATTTAAATCCTTCATAGTTGTATTTATTTACAAACCTTTCAACTATAGCATATTACATATAATTACTGTGTGATCTTTTATATTTAGTTTTTCCCTATTTTAGTTGTCATTCCCTATTTTTCTTTGAAGATATAAATAGACCAACAATGGTCAACATTATATATTAGAGAAAACCTGTAATGTTAATATGTCGATCCATCAGAAAGCTTTCGTTATTATTATATGTAAAAACTTTTTAAATTTCAAGTTGTCAAATATAATTAGTAAAGAAAAAATAATAAAACTATTGTTACTTATTTTTGAGATAAGTTCTATATATAGTTATATAAAAAATTTAATAAAAAATAACAATTTCAAAAAATTTTTTTAACAAATAAAAAATAGTAAAAGTCTTTAACTATTCAACTGAAAATAAAGATGAAAATAATAAAGATAATGAAGCTTTTATAAATGAAGAAGAATAAATTTATAAAATAGCAATAATTTTTTTTATAATTTTGTATATAAATATTTTATAATATAGCGAATACATTCAAAATTATTAAAAATAAATCTTTTATACATATATTTTAATATGGAAATACAATTATTATAAATATAATAATAGTTATAGCTATTCATTAAACATTAGTTAAAATGTCTTGAAAATATGATTTTTGTCTCCAATGTATTTTTATAACTAAAACTTCATATACCAATCACATAAAATGGTAGATTTGTCAGAAGAATTAAGTTTGAAAGTAATAATAATCAATAGTTTAAAAAGTGATAATTTATTAAATAATAAGATATAAAAAAATAAATAAATAATAAATAAAATAATTTCAAAGTGGCTTATACTAATTTCAATGTTTATAGAATAATTTCGAAAGTATTCACAAAATTCAAATGAAAATAATGATGAAAAAGATGATGATAATTCATATAATGCTGAAATTGAAGAAGAATCTTTAACTTTCAATAATAGCTATTCCAGTATTCTCTTTTTTCAAAATATGGAATTATCTAACAGTAATGCTAAATATTACTCATTTAATAATTATATTTCAGACAATAATAATATTTGTGAAGAAGCGGAACCTATTGAATTTCCTAATAATGTATATACTGATTTAATAGCTTTTGTTATCAATTATAATCTATCTAATGAAGCTACCACTACCAATGCTATGATTTATTTTTTTAATGAACATTTCAATCTTTCTTTATCTCATTTTCTAAAAAATGAAAAAAAAGATACCAATTAATGTGTAAGAGTTTGACCGAAACTCTTATTTTGTTAAAGGTGTGTGTGTGTTGAGTTAATTCTATAACTCCATTTCAATAAAGAAGCTAAATGTGTGCGTATAAAATGTAAATGTAATGAGTTATAAAACTCCAATTTCAGCTAGAAGTCAATGTATAATACTTGAGCAAAAGCTCTACTTCAATACAAAGCAATAAATGTAATTGTTAAATTATATGAGCAAGAACTTCTCTGTCCTTCATTGCTCTTTATTATTACAAGTTTTATCTTTTTATATGTTATCGCTATTTTCGAAATTGTCTTGATAACCAATTATTTGTCAAAATAAATATTTTGATCAGTGACTACAGAAGTTAATCACATGATAATACATGTGATTAATTTTGGCCAATAAAATTTATAGATCTATTTACCATTGTGATCAATAAAATAAAAAATATTTTATTTTTTCGCGTACACACGCGTTTGATTTATTCTTTTAAGTATGTTTCCGATTTATAAAATAGAGACCTGCTACAATTGCCAGAAATGTTTGTACTGCTTTGTAGAGTTATCACAGGAGATATGCAATTGTAATTTAACAAAAAAACCCTCACATACAAGTGCAAATATTGACCATTCCAAGAGAGGTCACCAAGTTTACAACAGACATGTCACAAGTACAATCCACTCAGTACAACTTACATTTCTTCAGGAAGCAAATACAAAATTTGAATATGGAAGTAATTTCAGTGTAGATTTTGATATAAGTTTATGTGTAACATGCAACTCAAAATATGAATGATCCAAAAAATAAAAATCATTCAAACAGATATTCAACGTACATCTCAAAAAGATAATAATATTCAACATATATTTCAAAAAGATAATGATGATAATGATAAAATGTCATTCTCTACAACAATTAATATACAGATAATAATTAGAAGGAATAATGAAAATTTACCAGAAAAATGGATAAAAATCAATTTAATAAATTATATAGAATTTTGTGATTATTTAACAAATTATATACAAAAAACTTTGGGAGGTTCATTCATTAGCAAAAATAATTTTATTATTACATATAAAATAAATGGTTGTGAACAAGCAATGGCTTTAGATGATAATAATGACTTTATAGCATTTATTCAAAAATACAAAAATATATCAGGATCAAAGAATATGGTATTATATATTAATATAAATGATAAATCAAAAAGAAATAGTGATTTGAATTATAATAAACAAAAATCAGTAAGTAATAATTTTATTTTAAAAAAAATATTATTATAATATAGAATTAATATTATTTATAATTAATATTTTATTTATTTTTAGTTTACAGATTCTGAAGAGATAAATAGTTCTAATAATGAAATAGAGAAAAAAAGTTACAGGAAAAAAAAATTAAAAAATAACGTATTTCTAAAAAAAGTTAACTTGATAAAACTGAAATGGAATAAGCACAAATTATTACAGAAATTTGTACAAAATATAATTGTAATGTTCATACTACACCATGTTACATTGAAGATAAAAGACATCTTCAATTAACTTCTGCAAGATTAACATTATGGACTCGTGATATTATATAATTTATTTTACTTTTATTTTATTTTATAATTTTTTTATTTTTTATTTTTATTATTTTATAATAATTTTATAATAATTATTATAAATTTAGATACGAGGAATAACTACTATTGATATGCCTCCCTCTTATCTTACATTTGGTGCAATGCATGCAAAACCTATTGTATCAATATCTAATAATACAAACAATACTTCTACAATACCTATTTTATCTTCAATGCCCCAATGGTTTATGCCATTTCCATTTCCTTTTCATGGTACCAACATTTATCCTTCAATTGAAAAATCAACATCTAATCTTTCTGAATTATTTAAATATCCAACAATTACAGAATTTCTTCAAGAATTAGATAATATTCATAATGGTAATAGAACATATTTACAATTAGAATCAAAATTTATAGATGAAGATATTACAGTAAATGCAATTAAAAATTTAACAAATGAAGAATTAATTACTTTAGGAGTTACTAAAATTGGGTGGAGAAAAAATATTATACAAGCAGCTAATAAATATTATATTATAATATAATAATAATATTTTTTTTAATGAATTGATATTCAAAAATTAATATTAATAAAAAAAAATCTGTAACCCTATAAGAAATACATATGCTTAAAAAATACTTAAAATATAATTAAAATATTATTAAAATATTATTAAAATAAATTAAAATATACTTAAAATATACTTAATTATATTCAAAAAAAACTACTTAAAATATTATTATTTTGTACTTAAAATACATTAAAATATGCTTAAAAAATATTTAATTTAGATAATAAGTAAATATGTTTTAGGTATATACTTAAAATAGGGATTGTCCAAAGATCACCGGCGGTGATTGTCACTACCGGTGATCATCACCGGTTATATAATTTGCCTTTTATGTTATATATGCAAATATCATGGTTGTGATACAGATTTTTTGAAAAATATCTATGAATTATCTAAATCAAGAACTTCCAATAAACACGCATTTGTTTTTTTCCTAATAAATAATCACAATCACAAAAACACGAACTTTTATTTAGTCAACTTTTAACAAGTCACCGAGTTACAAAACATATAAATGGATGACACTGTGTATGACCATTTCTTTTTTGTTGTAAGCTCCTCAGAAGAAGAGATTACAGACGTTGAACATTTGCAAGAAGAGTTCGAAAGTTCGTCAGGGTCAGATAGTAAAAATTGTATGTTATTTCGTCTTGAAATAGGAAATGAGTTTGAAGATTGGAACTCAGCTGAGAAACATATCGAAAAACATGCAACTGAAGTTAGTTTTGAGGTCGTAAAGTGTTGACTTGAAAAAAACAAACATGGTGAAATTGTACGTCGTACATTCGAGTGCAAAAATTCACGCCAGTATTGTGCTAAAAAAAAGCTGATATAGAAGATACTCGTGAGCATGAAAGTGTAAAAATGAACTGCCCATGGAAAGTTAATCTTGGTCTCGCTGGTGGTATTATACATGTTACTTCCATGTGTAAAGAATACAATCATCCATTACTTGAAAATCTTGAAAATTGAAATATAGCGTCAAACCGTCATCTTACTTCAGAAATGCTTGAAGAAATCGAATTTCTAGTTAATGTTGGTTGCGAAGCAGGACCAATTATTTGTGCACTGCAAAAACTTTTTCCCAATGCAAGAATTCATCCTAAGAATATATATAATGCAATTTGTCTCTTTCGGCGTAGTCAAAAAATAATGAAAACTGATGCCACTGAGACATATGAAAAATTAATGAAACTTTAACGTGAAGAGCATGGCTGGTTCGTTAAAGCAAAATTGGAAGGTGAGGACAATCATTTAACCGGTCTTTTTTGGATGAGACTGTCACAAATTGAATTGTGGCAAAAATTTCATAATGTCGCAATAAATGATAATACATCACAGACAAACAAATATCGGATGTATTTATCCCTTACTATAGTTGTTGATAATCATGCACGTTCTCGAATGGTTGCAACAGCTGTGGTTTCAGATGAGACAAAAGAAACTTATCAATGGATTCTTGAGTGCCTCCTATGTGCCACAAATAATCTTGCACCAAGAGTTTTTTTTACAGATGCAGATGTCGGTATGATCGCGGCTATCCATGAGACTCTTCCATCTACAAAGCATAACTATTGCATCTGGCATTTACGAAAAAATATTGAAAAAAATTTAAAAGGAAAACTTCATAAGAAATATAATAATTTTGTGGAAAAATGGAATAAATGTCGAAACAGTTTTTCTAAAGATGAATTTCAAAAACAATGGCAAGAACTCCTTATAAATTATTCTGAAGCACGAAAGTATCTTGAACGTGCACTTGGAACCGATGTAACAAGTTGGGCATTGTGTTATACACATCGTTTATTTAATACTGGAATACAATCAACCCAACGTATTGAGAATTACAATGCATTAATTAAAAAATCTGTTAACAGTTCTACAACATTATTCGAACTTGATACACAGATCCAGTTACAGCTTAATAAAGAAGAACAATTTGAACGGCAAAAAGAACAAATTAATAAAAATTCAACAGTTGGTTTACTTAATGTTATTGGAAGATATTTTAAACGAATTGATAGTATTATTAAGAAATATCTTACACCACGAGTATTGAAGATGCAACGTTGCCAAATGAATGAAAGTTTGCTTTACCGTGTAAAGAAAATTGAGAATTGGAAAATCCATGAGGTACGAAATAACAATTAAAATATTTAAATTTATTAACATTATTAAAAAAAATTTTATTTAGATTTATGACTTCGAAGAAAATACAAATAATATTACACTTGATAATGATGATGAAGAAAAAAAACAATCTGATGAAGAACAAAATCAATCTATCAATGAAGAAGAACAAGAACGATTTTTTGAAGAAATACAAACCTGATTTAATAGTGAGAAGTAATATCTTGTATTATAATGATAGAGATTTTTTATTTTGTGATTAAATAATAGTAATAATAATAAATATTTTTTTAAAAAAAAAAAGTTCTAATGTTGATAATGGACGGGACCAATCTGATAATGACGAACGAGACCAATTTGATAATAATGAACAAGACCAATCTGATGATGATGAACAAAACCAATCTGATGATGAAAGGTACTATCTTATATTGTAATATTGTTAGAAATTTCAATTCACAAATATTTTTTTTTTTAAAAAAAAAAGATCCGATGATGATAAAGAACTAAAACGGTTTGATAATAATGATAAACAAGGACGATCTGACAATGAAGATGAGCAAGGACAATCTGATGATGATGATGATATCGATATTCAACAAAAAGACAGAAGAATTAAATTTGCAGAAGATGATTATGAGTCAAAAATATTAAATTTACGTTCTTTGATTACACACCTTAATCAAACTACTATTCATGAAATTTGGAGTGTTAAAACGATCGAACAAAACAAAGAACACTTCGTAATACTATATGGTAGTGCCAATCACCTGTATACATGCATGTGGCTTGTAACACGGTGATTAGTTTGTCGGCACTTCTTTTCAATAATGTTTAACTCAGATAAAGCTATGTTTCATATTGGTCTTATTCCATCTCGATGGTACAACGATATAACTTTCANAAAAAAAAAAGTTCTAATGTTGATAATGGACGGGACCAATCTGATAATGACGAACGAGACCAATTTGATAATAATGAACAAGACCAATCTGATGATGATGAACAAAACCAATCTGATGATGAAAGGTACTATCTTATATTGTAATATTGTTAGAAATTTCAATTCACAAATATTTTTTTTTTTAAAAAAAAAAGATCCGATGATGATAAAGAACTAAAACGGTTTGATAATAATGATAAACAAGGACGATCTGACAATGAAGATGAGCAAGGACAATCTGATGATGATGATGATATCGATATTCAACAAAAAGACAGAAGAATTAAATTTGCAGAAGATGATTATGAGTCAAAAATATTAAATTTACGTTCTTTGATTACACACCTTAATCAAACTACTATTCATGAAATTTGGAGTGTTAAAACGATCGAACAAAACAAAGAACACTTCGTAATACTATATGGTAGTGCCAATCACCTGTATACATGCATGTGGCTTGTAACACGGTGATTAGTTTGTCGGCACTTCTTTTCAATAATGTTTAACTCAGATAAAGCTATGTTTCATATTGGTCTTATTCCATCTCGATGGTACAACGATATAACTTTCAATTCTCAAAAAGAACTTGCAATCACAATTCACAGTAAAGAAAGTGAAACAAATGACAAATCCACATATGAACACCAAATTAGAACAAACTTCAATATATTAAATGAATTTCGTAATACACAGTTGTTCTCAGAAACCGTCCAAGCAAATTTTTCCCATAAAGCTAAATATAACCTTGGTTTTGGCTATGCAAAACAAACAATTGGATTAGCTCTTGAAATAGGTTATGAAGATGAATTAAATACGATTTTAAGAAACTGGATAAGTGAAAAAAAAGAGAACACCAACCAGAATGTACGTCTAACAAAGAGAATTTGCCAAGCATTAGCAATCCTTATCAAACACGTACAAAAGGTGCTCCAAAGAAACGTTTAAAGAATGCATTGGAAGATGTTATAAAGAATCAGTATAAGTGAGTAGAAATTTATTTAAACAAAAATTTTTCTTTATTGAAATGGAACTAATTTTTCTTGAATAATACAGGCAAAATAATAAGCAAGATGAGTTCACTATTCAAACTAAGTATGTATGCAGTTATTGTAAAGGTGTTGGACATAACGCTCGTAGTTGTGAACTAAAAAAAAGGAAAAAAAAAGATAAATGCTAAATAACACTTGTAACGTTTACATTAAAATTTTGAATTAATAAAGATCTCTAAAATCTTGATCCAATCAATTTTACTGATACTTCACCATGACTGATAATAATAAATGTTTTGCCTGGTAATTCGCTAAAAATAGTTTTCAGGATTTTTAGTTTTTTAAATCACAACTAATTAAATGTTTTTGTCCTTCAGCCTTTTTCAGGATTTTTAGTTTTTTAAATCGCAACTAATTAAATGTTTTTGTCCTTCAGCCTTTTTCAGCAATAATATTTTCTCAACGATTTTAATTGCCCCATGTCAAAGCACAATCTTCTAAAACTTCGTAACTGCCATAATCATTTAATATTTGGCTTTCTTCAGGTCGGTTAATTTTAATAATTTAATTTTTTGGTTAGTTGCTGACATCTAACTTATGTTCCTTGGGAAATTCTTCCTCTTTACAACACCGGCATATGGGATCAACCTTGCAGCATCACAACTCGCCCTCTCAATTTCTCCCTCTATTTTCTTGTGTTCTAATTTTCCAAATTTGTAAATGTAAAGATGATGACCGATATAGCTGACAATCTATGCGGAGGAAAGGTTATGAATGTATTAAATGTGGTTATTATGAAGTTAATAAAGCCAAACAACAGTGAGAAACACCACCAAAAACACCCACGCGAAAAAGAACTATTTGGTATACATTAACTCGATTAAAATTTATTAATTGCTAAAAAAGGAAAACATTTTTCCCGCCAATAGTGTTCTAAGCCGGTCTAAAAAAATCGACCCGGCTAAGTCTATATTTTAAAATCGACTTAGCCGGCTTAGTCGGCTAAAGCCAAATTTCTTAATATAGAAATAAAATTTATGAGCACGTCTTGTGAAAATCTTGCGAAAATCATGTGAAAGTCATGTGTTCAATTAGTACATCAATAAATCAAACTTTTATTATTAATAAAATTTTTTATAAACCGGGATATACATTTATAATATTTGAATTTTCTTTTAAGAATAATAAATCATGAACTATATTAGTACTTAATCTATTACGTTTATCAGTTAAAACATTTCCTGCATCAGAAAAAAGTCTTTCAGATGGTACTGAAGTTGCTGGCACACCCAAGAAAATACGTGCTTGTTCAGCAAGAAGAGGTAATGTTTTTTGATTTTCATTCCACCAAATTAAAGGATTGTATTTTTCATAAAGGGGATCTCCAATATCATATTTTGGAATTTGAGGAATAGAAAAATAAATTTGTAATTCAGTATCTATATTTGAAAAAGAATTTAAATCTTCCTGATCATCAAAAAATGAAGAAATATTATTAGATGTTGCAACTATTGTTTCAACTAAATTACTATTAAATAATTCTAATTGCATAATTTTTTGACGTAACTCTTGTATTACAGCATTTCTCATAGTAGATGTTGCAATTGTTAAAGATTTAAATCTAGGATCCAAAATTGTTGTCAACCATCCAGTTATTTTAGGATCTTCCTATCTAGCTACTAGTAATTCACGAATATGTTTATGTGTATCAATAACTGATATATGTGTAAGATTACTTTCTATTTGATTAAGATGTTTAAAAATACGATACATAATTGGATACATCATACTTAATGTTGGATAATGACTTCCACTCATATAAATTGATGCTTGAGCAAAAGGATGTAAAAGATTAGACAGTTCTTCTAATCCTTGCCAATCATAATTTGACAATATTTTTTCTTTTAAAATGTTGCCATCTGAACGAATTCCTCTATCTGGATCTCTAATTAAACTTTTTGATAATTCCTCAATTGCATCTCTAAGTTCAAGAAGTCTTTTAAGAATAAAATATGTAGAATTCTAATGAGTTACAGTATCACTAGAAATAGGTTCTAAAATATTTACTCCTTGATTATTTGCTAATTTAACTTGAATATTTCTAAATCGTTCTCTATATTTATCTCAATTGACCAAAAAATTATTTAAAGTTTTTGTTATATCAATTAAGTTTTTACTTTTTGATAAACCATCTGAAATTGCAAGGTAAATAGAATGTGCAGCACAACACACATGTGTTGTTCCTAATTGTCTTATTGCTTTTATTATTGAACTTGTATTATCAGTTGCTACAGCAGTTAATTTATCTGAAATATTCCATTCTGTGAGAATTTTTCGTAAAAAATCCTCAATTTTATCTCCTGAGTGTGGATATGCAAAGCTTTCTATTGTTATTAAAGCTTGATGCATAATAAAATCTTTTGTAAGCCAATGAGCTGTTACACCAATATATGGTGAATGATTATGTATCCATAAATCTGTTGTTAGACAAACAGATACCATTGTTTGTTCAAACATATCTTTAAGTGTTGATTTAGTATAAAATATTGATTCCATCATTTTATTCTTGATAGTATTGATACATGGAATTTGAAATCTTGGATTTATTTCATAACAAAGATCTTGAAACCTTTCATTATTAATGCAATCCAATGGCATCATAGCTTCAACTATCCAAGCCAATACACAGTAAGTAATTCGAGTTTGTTTTTTTTCAGGAAGAGGTTGCACATTTGACATATGATTTTCAAAAATTGAATCAATTGTCAATGATATTACAGATGCAGCTGTTAATTCTGATTGAGAAGATGATATTGAGGATATTGATTTTGGTAATGAAGATATTGAAGTTGTAGATGTTGATATATTAGGTGGTGTAGTTTTACTTGACCATCTTTGATCTTTATATATTCGATGTACTGAACGTAAATGTGCAGCAATATTTGTAGTAGATGTATTGGGTTTGAAAATTGTTTTGCATTGATTTGATGTACCATCTCCATTATCTATTTTAACTAAACAAGATCTCACTTTTGTAAGTTTGTTTTGTTGTATATATTTCCATACCCAACTTTTACCAGGTTTAATTTTTTTTAAAATATTATTGGAGATAGGAAATATATTAGGATGTTTTCTTACAGTTGAAATTTGAGATGTAGTTGTTGAAGATTTTTCAATAGAATTTCTATTATTTCCACTTTCATTTAATTCAAAATTGTTTTCATCTACTGCTAAAGCATTTCTATTTGATGTTAAAATATCTCTATCTGATGGCAGACTCCCTAGATCTAATGTCAAATTCTCTCTATCTAATGCTGTAGTACCTTCATTCTCATCTAATGTTAAATGATCATAATGAATGCTTTCATCTTCATTCTCATCTCCATCTGATGGAAAAGCATCATTAAAAAATGCATCATCATTATCCCTACTCCTATCTAAAGTATTATTAATATTATCATCTCCCCTTCTATCTAATGAAGTATTATCAATACTATCATCTTCATCACCAATATTATTATCATTTTCATCCCTCCCATCTAATGCTAAAGTATTATCAATATTGTTACCTTCATTTCTCCTATCTAATGCTAAAGTATTATCAATATTATTATTATTTTTTTTTCAATATCTAATGCTAAATTATTATTATTAAGATCACTATCATTACTATTTCCTATATCTAATGTTAAAGTATTATTATCATTATTATTATTATCCCTCCCACCTAATGCTAAAGTATTATTATCCCTCCCACCTAATGCTAAAGTATTATTATCTATATCTAATACTAAATTTTTATCATTAAAATTATTACTTTTATTTAATTCTAGATTATTATTATTTTCATTATGTAAGTTATTAAGATTAGAAGACAAATTATTTCGTAAATCCAAGTTAGTTGAACCATGATTTAAGTTGTTTTTCTGTTTCTTTTTCTTATTGTCCTAATAATAAAAATTATTTAATTATTTAATACTTAATTATATTTAATTATTTAATTATTTACAAGATAATTAAATATATTTACCTCTCGAAAAAAAGTTCTGGTAGGACCATTATAAGACATAAATTGGTCTAAATTTTTCTTGGGTTGTCTACGTTTCATCAATAATAAACTCGATAAAAAAAAAGAAAATATTCGATCAAAAAAATATTTGTATACTTCATCTTTTAAATTGTTATTTTTATTTAATTGATAAAAAATAAAAATAAAAATATCTCGCGCACATCTGCTACATTGCTAATTAATAAAAATTATTTAATTATTTAATACTTAATTATATTTAATTATTTAATTATTTACAAGATAATTAAATATATTTACCTCTCGAAAAAAAGTTCTGGTAGGACCATTATAAGACATAAATTGGTCTAAATTTTTCTTGGGTTGTCTACGTTTCATCAATAATAAACTCGATAAAAAAAAAGAAAATATTCGATCAAAAAAATATTTGTATACTTCATCTTTTAAATTGTTATTTTTATTTAATTGATAAAAAATAAAAATAAAAATATCTCGCGCACATCTGCTACATTGCTAATTAATAAAAATTCCTCATGCTACTTTACCATTTTTTAATAAAAAAAATCGGCTAAAAAAATTAAAAAAATTACCCTATATAGTATCGACTTAGCTAATTTTCAAAAAATCAGCCGACTAAGCCGGCTAAATCGGCTAAGTCGGCTAATGACCTTTCGGCTTCGAACACTACTCGCCAACAATGCTATATAAAAAAGGAAAAATTTTTGGTGAAAATCACCGCCGGTGAGGTTCACCACTGGTAAGCTTTAGCAATACCCCTTAAAATATACTTAATTTTAAATATATTTTAATAATATTTTAAGTATATTTTAAGTATATACCTAAAACATACTTACTTATTACCTAAATTAAGTATTTTTTAAGTATTTTTTAAATATATTTTAAGTATATTTTAAATATTGTAATTTTTATAAGGTAAAGTTATATTTATTATTTTTTATTATTTTTCAAAGTTATATATTTATTTTAAAAATATACTGATCCTTGAAAATAACTCTTAGCTATATCAGAAGTAATTTGTGCACATGCAATTATTAATGTATGAATTGGATCAATATATATATTCATAAAATCACAATTTCATTTCATTCAACTTTTAACAGTACCAAATGCTGTTTCAATTAGATTTAAATCTAGAGAATATGGTGAAAGAAAAATTATACGACATCCTAATTCTTCAAGAATATTGATTAAGTTTTCATCATGGTGAATTGTTCATCAGTAAATTTTTTTAAACGTAAGCTTTCGAAGTCCTTCACTCCGATAACCTTCGAATACCTCTAACATAAACGTAATATTTACGAAGGTTATTGGTGCCGAAAACCTTCATTTTTATTAATAAAACGTAATACTGCGGAGGTTATTGATATTGATAACCTTCAATAACCTTCACTTTATCATAATAAACATAATATTTATAAAGGTTATTGGACCAATAACCTTCAATAACCTTTGAAAACGAAATTATTACAATAACCTCCGATATAAAAAATTTCCTGATGTTACATTATTAAATATAATTACACTATTTTTTCCTAGACAGGGATTCATTTGAGGAAGCTAATAATATAAAATATTATATTAGAATAATTTTATTAATAAATAATTATATTATTTTTATTACTTACCACTTGTGAAAATACAAATTCAGTAAATTGTTTTTGATCACAACTTTCTTCTATAATATCTAATGCTATAAACCCATCTAATGTAAGTGCTGGAAGAATTGTATAACGTTTTTCACAAACAAAAACTATATTTTTTCTTACATGTGTATAAGTAGAAGAATATTCGTAAAGACATAAAAGTGTACGTTCATCTTTAACACTTTTATCAAGAAAAATTAATTGTTCAGGTATATAATTGGCTCCAACATTAGCTATAAAATTGCTACGAACTAATTCATTTCTTTCATGTGCAGCCTTTTGTAACTTATAAAAAAAATAAAATTAGACAAAAAATATTATATAATTTGTAATTCAAAAAAAAAATAAAAATAAATACCTTTTTATAAGTTATACCACAATAATGTAAACATCAGGAAATTTTAATAAACAAAAATTTGCGTAAATTTTCACTTTGCAAATTTCCGCAAATTTTTGACACCTTTAGAAATTTATACAAAAAAATTTCACAAGATTTTGCAAAATTTCGCAAGATTTTCACAATATTTTGCAAAAATTTTCGCAAAATTTCACAAAATTTTATAATATTTTCACAATATTTTACACAAAATTTTGAAACTTTTCACAATATTTCGCAAGTTTACATTTATTTTTATAACTTTTTAAAATTATATTATATTTTTATTTATATTTTTATTTATTTTTTTTATAAAAAAATTTAAAATAATACAAATTTTTTAAAAATTTTGAAAAATAAAAAGATTATTTTTTATCACTATTATTTCTTTGATATTATTATTTTTTATTTATTTTTAAAAATATTTGAAAGATATTATAGTAAATAGACAAAAATGAAAGTATTATATTTTTTTGTAAGTTTTCAAAATATTTTAAAATTCTTTAATATAATTTTTTATTTACCTTTAAAATATTTAAAAAAACACGTAATAAATAAACGAAAATGAGAATATTATATGTATTTTTGTAAGATTTTGAAATATTTTAAAATTCTTTAATATTATTATTTTTTTATTTACCTTTAAAAATATTATATTTTTTTGTAAGTTTTCAAAATATTTTGAAGTAAATAAAGTATAAAAGTTTTTAAAAATGTTCGAAAAACAATGTAATAAGTAAGTAAAAATAAAATATTATATTATATTTTTTCATAAGTTTTCAAAATATTTTAAAATTCTTTAATATTATCATTTTTTATTTACCTTTAAAAATATTATATTTTTTTGTAAGTTTTCAAAATATTTTGAAGTAAATAAAGTATAAAAGTTTTTAAAAATGTTCGAAAAACAATGTAATAAGTAAGTAAAAATAAAATATTATATTATATTTTTTCATAAGTTTTCAAAATATTTTAAAATAAATAAAGTGTAAAAGTTTTCGAAAATGTTCAAATAAAATAAAAGTGAGTGAGAGAACGAAAAATATGAAAAATATAAGGGATATCTAAAATAAACAAACATTTGCGACACATGATACATAATATAATTGTAGAATCTACACTTATAACTACTTATCGAAATTACAAAACAAAAATTATTATTATTAACAGTTTTACTATTATTATTATTATTATTATGGCTCTCGTAATTTTATTATTAATATTATCCTTCTTCTTGCTTTATAGTTCCACAATTTTTAGCCCTTACAATTCTTGCCCCATAGTTTTATTATTATTATTATTATTATTTAACCTCCACGATTCTTGCCCATGGTTTTATTATTATTATTATAACCCCACGGTTTTATTATTATTATTATTATAGCCCTCGCGATTTTGTTATTATTATTATTCTTCTTTTTACCTCACAGTTTCTTTGTCTCCCATGATTTTTAACCTTCACGATTCTTGCTCCCACCATTTTGTCTCTTACGATTTTTAGCTCTCATGATTCTTATCCTTACAGTTTTATTATTATTATTATTATTATTATAACCCCCGCGATTTTATTATTATTATTATTATTATTATTATAGCCTCGCGGTTTTATTATTATTATTATTATTATTATAGCCTCCATGATTTTATTATTATTATTATTATTATTATTATTATTATAGCCCCCATGGTTTTATTATTATTATAGCCCTGCGGTTTTGTTATTATTATTACTCTTGTCTCCCATAGTTTTTAGCCCTTATGATTCTTGCTCCCACAATTTTTAGCTTCTACGATTCTTATCTCTACGGTTTTATTATTATTATTATTATTATTATTATTATTATTATTATTATTATTATTATTATAGCCTTGCAGTTTTATTATTATTATTATTATTATAGCCCCCACGGTTTTATTATTATTATTATTATTATAGTCCCTGTGGTTTTGTTATTATTATTACTCTTGTCTTCACAGTTTTTAACCCTTATGATTCTTGCTCCCACGGTTTCTTCTCTCACGATTTTTAGCTTCTACGATTCTTATTCCTACAGTTTTATTATTATTATTATTATTATTATTATTATTATTATTATTA
>PQFF01000111.1:76762-89157 GCA_003547095.1 Diversispora epigaea | reverse complement strand
TTTTATTATTATTATTATTATTATTATTATTATTATAGCCCTGCAGTTTTTGTTCACAAAATTTCAAAATTTCTGGATATAAAAAAACATTCAGACCAAACTTGACAATATTTGTTTAAAACTTTCTAGTAGTATGTCAATTAGGATATATACGGATGGATCCTTAATTAAAAGAGATAATAATAACTCATACGTAACAATAATGGGTTGCAGGTAGTATACATTCGATGAGAATAATACAGAGTTTAATTTTAGTGATAAAGTAGAAAATTTCGTGTCGTCGACATGTGCGGAACTTATGACAATTTTGACAGCAGTTTATGCTATCCCGAAACATTCAAGGTTATGTATTTTTATGAATAGCCAAGCAGTCATTGATGCTATAGCTAATGCATCTGCCAACCCGAGAAAAGCATATAGAAAACTTAAAAATTGAATACTTGTCAAAGCGATAGAAGAAATAATTAACGTTTAGGATTTAATACTCCAGCTGAAAAAAGTTAAAGCACACTCGGAAGTTATCCACAACGAAACAGCAGATCAATTAGCAAAGAAAGATTGCCTCGAGCTTGTATGCTACCCAAACTTGCAGTCTTTAACATCTGTAAATGCAGTAAGTTGTTGAAATACAGAAACAATTGAAGAGCCTTTAAGACATTTTACTAAAAAATTAAGTAAAGCTAAACACTTGATAAAATGGAAATTGCTCAATCGGAATATCTCTACAATTTCTGCTTTTAAAAGCAAGCAAATTCATTAAGAGTTGTTGTCGCAGGTATACTTTCATACTTTCCACTTACGGTTCTTTTAAGGAGTTTATAGTCTTTCTCGTTAAGTACAAGACTTTCAGTTTAGTTATTCCTTTATATTTAGAAGGTACCAGTTAGTTTTTAGTTAGAACTAACAAACTAATTATTCTTCCAAGTCATTATAACTTCGCTATTTTCATTAATAACTTCATTATTAATAATTACTTTTATTAATAATTTTATTTATTAATAACTTCCTTTAATAATAAATCCTTTTATTATTAATCTTAGAACTTCCTTTATTACAGATTTCCTTTATAGATAGCTTCCTTATAATTCATATTTCAGATACTTCCATTCTTTATTAAAGATATCATCTTTAATTTATTAATACTTCCTTTATTAAATAACTTTAATAAACATTATGTCAAATAAATACGATAATAAATCTCTTTAATTATTTTATTTAACATTTATTAATATTTTATTTAATGATTACTTCCTACATCAGTAAATTTTTTTAAACGTAAGCCTTCGAAATCCTTCACTCCGATAACCTTCGAATACCTCCAACATAAACGTAATATTTACGAAGGTTATTGGTACCAAAAACCTTCATTTTTATTAATAAAACGTAATACTCCAGAGGTTATTGATATTGATAACCTTCAATAACCTTTACTTTATCATAATAAACGTAATATTTGCAAAGGTTATTGGTCCGATAACCTTCAATAACCTTTGAAAACGAAATTATTACAATAACCTCCGACATAAAAAATTTCCTGATGTAATAATACAATTATATTTTTATAATTATAATATTAACTTCTTTTGAACTTAGAACTTTTTCAAGTTAAAAGCTAAAAGCTAAAAAACTCTGAAAACTAAGTCTTTTTTATAACTTTTTGGACTACTGTGCCACTACTGTGCATTAATACTATTGGTTAATATATTTATCATATAATTTACTAAATATAGAATATACGTTATACTAATAATTAATACTAAGAAATACTATGTAATAATAATTGTTTCTAAGTAATACTAATTAATGATAATAATTATACAATATTTGTGTAATTATATCACGTGAACATGTGACTTGTGTTACTTACATTTTGTGTAACTAAACTATTTGGCTTGCTATTTACATGTTAATAAATATTACTAATTATTACTAATCGTTATTAAATAAATTACTATGTTAATATTTATATTTTCATTTGTTAAATAATTATTTTAATAAAATACAGGGTTAAATAATATAATGGTTATATAATTTGATAGATTTCTATTATGATAATTCTATTCGGTAACATTGTCATGGAGAACGACAATGTTTTTTTATATAGATCGCAATGTAATAGATAATAAAGAAACCCAGAAAAGAGCTTTTAATGTTAAATTGTTTAATAATGAACTGCCTACATTAGAGAAGTTAAAGGACAGATTTCCAATAGTATACGAAAACAATTCTTGTATCCGCTACAATCTTGAAAAAGAAGATCAAGTACATGTGTTAAAGGTCCAAAAAATTTAATTGATATATATTCGTGCAAGAATAGACTTATTAACATATTGGTAAGAAAAACGACTACTGTAGTATGTAGGGACACGTACAAAAATATGAGTAAAATACTAGAAACACTAAAGGAACTCCATATTTTTCAAGATGTGAGCACGTGGGATGCGAACCATTTATCATTCATTGATGTTATGTTGAAATTGATCCCGTTAACTGTATACTAGTGATGGTAGGCGTTGTTATCTGGGTCAATTGTTATGATTTGTTCATGATTGACCTGATATATTTTACGGTTCTTTTAGGAGTTTAACGTGCTATGTCCAAAGACACACGACAGTTTGGTTTCTATTTTACTTATAGAAGGCACCAGTCAGTTTATAGACATAATCGGTCTTTTCGTTGCGGCGACGCCCTTTAACATTGTTATATCTAACAAGAGGTGTAACTGTCTATGCATTTAAATATAATATGTCTGCGTATTAACTCAAACGCAAAAAGTATTCTCTCTTTAAAATATTACTGCGTATTAACTCCCTATAAAAACTACGATATTTAAAATATACTTAAAATATATTTAAAATATATTTCATTAAGTATTTTTTAAGTATTTTTTAAGTATATAAGAAATTACTTAAAATATTATTATTTTATACTTAAAATATATTTAAAATATATTTAAAAAATACTTAAAAAATACTTAATTTAGGTAATGAATAAGTATGTTTTAAGTATATATTTAAAATATACTTAAAATATTATTAAAACATATTTAAAATTAAATATATTTTAAGTATATACCTAAAATATACTTACTTATTACCTAAATTAAGTATTTTTTAAGCATATTTTAATGTATTTTAAGTACAAAATAGTAATATTTTAAGTAGTTTTTTATGAATATAATTAAGTATATTTTAAGTATATTTTAATTTATTTTAATAATATTTTAATAATATTTTAATTATATTTTAAGTATTTTTTAAGTATACGTATTTCTTATAGGGACTCAAACGCAAAAAGTATTCTCTCTTAAAACAATACTACGTATTAACTCAAACGTAAAAAGCTATACTTTTAAAAACAAATATGCGTTTACTCATCAAACGCTCAAAGATAATTTGCGTTTACTCATCAAACGCTCAAAGATAATTTGCGTTTACTTATCAAACGCTCAAAGATAATTTGCGTTTACTCGAACGCTCAAAGCAATATGCGTTTACTCATCAAACGCTCAAAGATAATATGCGTTTACTCAAACGCTCAAAGATAATTTGCGTTTACTCGAACGCTCAAAGCAATATGTTCTTCTAATATAAGTCATGACTTTATTTATTCTTCTACGAAAGTTTATTCTTTATTTTATTAACTCAAGAATATTAACATTATACAATTATGCAATCAAGCATTTTAATCCCATAACATTCAATATTCTTTTATTAATTATATGTGTTAGTTTATTAATAATTAAAAATACAAATAAAATAATAATTCTTTTATTATTTTCGTTATTCAAGAACTTTAGGGTTAAGAAAAAAAAGTATTTTTCGTAAATACAAAAGGTTTATTACCTTTAGAAGTCTTTTCCTAAGGATTGATTAGTTCCATCCTTTTTTTATTTTAAAGGGGGTTCAAAGTAGAACTATAGAAAACTTAGATCTGGATCTAAGTCTCTATCCGAAATCTAATCTGAAAAGGTCTGGGAAAGGCCTTGTATTTATAACTATTGGGGTTACACTATTCTTCTTATTTTAGTAACGTGATCTACCATTCTACTGTGCCACTGTGTTACTTATTATTACTGCGCCTTTGTGTAACCATTACTGTTATCGTGTAACTTTACTGCGCCACAAAGTCACGTGATTAAAACTATTTATAAATTAATATACATATAAGAATCTAATACTAATAGGGTATTTATGTTAGATATTGATATTTATTATTGCTATTTTGTTATTTATTTAATAAAATTTGACTGCAGCTGGTTAAGTTCTCGTGATATTTCACTATATAACAGTACCCTTCCTTTTAAGCGTTAAGTCCTCTTACGCTCATATTACAACTTGAAGTACCCAATCTGTTCGGTCTTCGTACTTCTTTAATCTATCTGAATGTATTATTTCTTTTAGGGGTTGTCCAAATTTATTCTTTAGTACATAACTTCCTTGACTTTCTTTTTGTGATATATTTTTAGGTAATTCATTTTCTTTTAGATATTTTAATATTTCTTGATATAGATTTTCATCCATTTGTTGGATAATTTTCACAGTTATTTGGATTTAGTATCCTATTTAAGTATTTTCTATTTATAATCTTGATAATGCATCTGCATTTGCGTTCTCTTTTCCTGCTCTATATTTTATAGTAAAATTATATGGTTGTAATCTTAGAATCCATCGTGCTTGTCTACCTGATAATTCTTTTAAAGTATTATTTTTCATATAGGTTAAGGCTGAGTGATCGGTGAGTAAGGTAAAATGTCTGTACTCTAGATAAGGTCTAAAGTGTTCTACTGCCCATACTACTGCTAACATTTCTAATTCAGTAGCTGAATAGTTCTTTTGAGCGCCAGTTAAACTTTTGCTTGCGTAGCAAATTACTCTTTCTTTCTTATTTTCATCTAATTGTGTTAATACTGCTCCTAATCCTCTTGCTGATCCGTCTGTCATTAATGTAAAAGGTTTCTCGAAATCTGGATATAGTAAGATTGGTGATGTTGTTAATTTTTCTTTTAGGGTATCAAAGGCTTCTTGTTGTGCATCGGTCCATATTATTTTATTTCCCTTGGTTACTTGATCTTTTAATAATTTATTTAGTGGTTTTGCGATCTTTGAGAAATTCTTTATGAATTTTCTGTAATAACTTGCTAATTCTAAAAAGCTTCTAACTTGTGTTACTGTCTTAGGGACAGGGTAATTTTTAACTTTTTCTATTTTTGCGGGATCTGTAGATATTTCTTCTGCATCTATCACATGTCCTAGAAAGGCTAGTTTCTTTTTAAAGAAATGACATTTACTTGGTTTTAATTTTAGTCCTGCTGTGAGCAGTCTGTCGAATACTTCTTGTACTCTTTTTAAGTGTTCTTCAAAGTTCTTCGAATATATATTGATATCATCTAAATATACTACCACTCCATTTCCAATCATTCCTATTAATACTTCATTCATTAATCTTTGGAAAGTTGCTGGTGCGTTGGTTAGTCCAAACGGCATTATGTTAAATTCATAAATTCCATGTTTCATTATAAAGGCTGTCTTTTCTTTACTCTTGAGGTCCATTACTACTTGCCAATATCCACTTGCCAAATCTAGCGTTGTAAAATATTTAGCTCCATTAAAAGATTCTAACATTTCATCTATTCTTGGTATAGGGAATGAGTCCTTCTTTGTTACTTCGTTTAATTTTCTATAATCTACACAGAATCGTGTTTTTCCGTCTTTCTTTTTAACAAGTACTACTGGTGAAGCCCAGGGACTTTTTGATGGGTTAATGAGTCCATTTTCTAATAACCTTTCAGTTTCTTCTTTGATAAATTTATCTGTGTCTGGTCCTGTTTTATAATATCTTTGTTTGATTGGTCCTGTACCATCAGTTATTATCTCGTGTTGAATTACATTAGTCCTTCCTAGTTGGTCTAAATCTTCTGCAAAGATTTTCTCATATTTATTAATAAGTTTGTCGAATTTTTCTTTTTGTTGTTTAGATAATTCTCCTACTTGAATACTTTGTGTATCCTCGGGTGCTGATAGGTATACTGGTACTTCGATTATTTCTTCATCGGATAATACTTCTTCCTCTTGTTCCTCATATTCTTTATCAGATTGTTCTTCAAATTCCTCTTCAGTTTCGTACTGAATATTCTCTTCTTCTTCTTGGGTTTCTTCTGGAATGTTTTGGTTACAACTTTGTGTTGTACATGTTGCTGGTACTACTATAGATTGTTTTCTCCATTTTAAGATTAATTCTTGTGTTTCCCAATTGTAACTTGCTCTTGCTTTAGTCATCCAATCGTTTCCGAGTAATAGAGGTGATCCATTTTCTAAGACTTCTACATTTATCGGTATGATCTTTCCTTCAATTGTTATGGGGAAATCTCTGATTCTACCTAATACTTTTGTCTTTTCATTTGATGCGGTGACAATTATAGCTCCTGAAGGTTCTTCAATATCGTATTCTAATTGTTCCATGGTTTCTCTTGAGATTAGACTTGCTGCTGCTCCACTATCAATTATAGCTGGTACTATATATTCATCTATTATTACATTGCAACTTAGTGTTGTGATTCTTGGTACATACTCCTGATCAGCGAGTCCTACTTTTAGTTCATTTGATTCTTTTAATATTTGATTCATTTCAGTTCGTGTTCGAGGGCAAGCCTTTAAAAGTTCTTCTACAGTGATTGGGACTTCTTGTCCTAATATACTTCTGGATAATAATTTCGAGGGGGTTTGAGTATAAGTTTTCTTTTTAATAATTATAGATTTTATTACTTTCTGTTGTTTCTTTCTGAAGTCTTTAGGTGTTTTATTATCCCNTTGTTCTTCAAATTCCTCTTCAGTTTCGTACTGAATATTCTCTTCTTCTTCTTGGGTTTCTTCTGGAATGTTTTGGTTACAACTTTGTGTTGTACATGTTGCTGGTACTACTATAGATTGTTTTCTCCATTTTAAGATTAATTCTTGTGTTTCCCAATTGTAACTTGCTCTTGCTTTAGTCATCCAATCGTTTCCGAGTAATAGAGGTGATCCATTTTCTAAGACTTCTACATTTATCGGTATGATCTTTCCTTCAATTGTTATGGGGAAATCTCTGATTCTACCTAATACTTTTGTCTTTTCATTTGATGCGGTGACAATTATAGCTCCTGAAGGTTCTTCAATATCGTATTCTAATTGTTCCATGGTTTCTCTTGAGATTAGACTTGCTGCTGCTCCACTATCAATTATAGCTGGTACTATATATTCATCTATTATTACATTGCAACTTAGTGTTGTGATTCTTGGTACATACTCCTGATCAGCGAGTCCTACTTTTAGTTCATTTGATTCTTTTAATATTTGATTCATTTCAGTTCGTGTTCGAGGGCAAGCCTTTAAAAGTTCTTCTACAGTGATTGGGACTTCTTGTCCTAATATACTTCTGGATAATAATTTCGAGGGGGTTTGAGTATAAGTTTTCTTTTTAATAATTATAGATTTTATTACTTTCTGTTGTTTCTTTCTGAAGTCTTTAGGTGTTTTATTATCCCAAGTTACTTTCTGTTGTGTCGGGGGTTTTATGGGTTTAATATTACCAAAGGTGTCCATAGTCTCGTTATTTCTTCTTTGTTCTTTATTAGGTGTATCTTCTTCAAAAGTTCTACTTCTCTTTCCTAAGCGTGCTTCAATAAGTCTAAGCAAATCTTCTGTATCTAACTCTTCTTCAGATGTTTGTTCTTGTTCTTCTTCCTTTAATATTTCTACTGATTTAGCAGGAGTTTGTCTCCTATTCTTATCGTTGTTATTGTCATAATTATTGTTATTATTATTGTTTCCTGAATTATAATTTCGTAAATTGTCTACGTCGTTGTTTCTCCAATTGTTATTAAAGTTTCTCGAGGGATTGCTTTGTGCATATCCATTATTATTATAACAGTTTCTTACTATATGTCCAGGTTTTCCACAATTGTAACATGTTGTGTTCAACCTTTGATTATTGTATCCGTTGTTAATAAATCTTTGATTATTATTATAAAGTCGTCCTCTATTATTATGGGGTTTTTGGTTATCGTTTAACATTTGTAGGATTTCTGTTTTCTTTATTTCTAGGGCTGCCATTTGTTTAGTGAGTTCTTCCATGGGGTCTACGACTTCTTCCTTGTTTTTCTTCTTATTACTATTCTTTCTTTCTTTGGGTTCGGGTTCGAGTTCTTCGTCCCATCTCCATGGTTCAGGTTCTCTTTCCTGTTCGGTATCTATTCTGTCTTCAAAGTTTTGGATTATTTTTATCATTGCATCGATTGTGTTTAGTGCGTGCATACTTACCATGAGTCCTAATCCTTTCTTTAAACCTTTCTTGAAATATCTCATCTTTTCGTGATCATTTACTATTGGTCCTTCCCTAAATCTGCTAGCATAGCTCACCACTGGTTCTGTGGAGCCTTGTTTAAAATTTTCTAATTGACTTCGCCATTTGTTTTGCCATTTTTGGTTGTAAAATTCTTTCTCAAAAGCTGCTTAAGTTCTGCCCATGTTGGCCATTCGTCGTTGCCGTTTCCGTAAGTTTGCGTGTTAGTCTCGACATACCATTCTTCCGCGTCTTCAAAGAGAAATGCTTCTATTCTATCTCTCCAGGTATTGGGATTTCAACTATTGACTCGTGCTGCCTTTTCAAATTCTTTGATCCATCTTTTCAGGTTCTGGGATCCGTTCCCGGTGAACTTTAATGGTCTTAGGACAAGGTTTGTTGCCATATTGTCTGGTTGTTCGGGATTTTCTTCAAGTATTGGTCGTAAAGGAGTGTTTTCTCCTGGGTTTATATTATTTGGGAATCTGAAAAGTGGTTCGTGATTGAATTGTAAATATGGAGTTAAATGGGTTCGTCTCCAATTATCTTCTGTTACTTCAGTATCGGTTATCTCTTCACTTAATTCTTCAGTTATATCTGTTAACGCTCCGGAGTTTCTAGGTGGTGAGCCTTGTAAAGATGTTCCGGCAGATGTATTTGGTGTTGATACTAGTGAATAAGGTTGTCTTGATTGAGTAAAGAATGAACTATTCTCGGGTATATTTCTTCTTATTTCCTGATGTATTTGTTGGACGTCTGGTGATGGCGATCTGGTTCTCTGATTTCCGTATACTCTTGGCCTACTTCTTGGTCGATTACTATAGTTCCTATAGTTGAATTCTCTCCAAGAACTGTTCTCGTTAATTCTTCTATTTCGGTCTTGTTCGTTATATTGATCCAGTATGTTTATATTTCAGATTTAGTATCCAAATTTTGAGTTTTAATTTTCTTTTGAAGTTTTTTGCTCTTCTTTTTTTGAAGCTTTGGGCTTTTCGAACTGAGGGACTTGGGAATTTCTGGAGTCTTTTTATACTTTTTCTGAATGTCAGTTTTCCTTAGAATCTATTTCTGTCCTATCGGATTCGTTTATTTTACTGCGGATTTTTCAAAATATTTGTCAAGGGTTCTCTTATATTTTCTATTCTTCTAAATTTGTCAAGGGGTTCTCTTTCTAAAATACTTTCCAAAACTTTAAGCCAGATTCAAGGGTATTGTGGAAGTTAAGCATAACTCAGGAAAGTTATCTTGCAACTACCAGAATATTTTCGAGTTTCGACACTTAGAGTGTGAATTGTATTTTCTTGTAGCCATTATCTTTGCCTAGTCGTGCTAGTAACATTAATTCCACGAAGAGCTTCACATGGAGGCTAAAGGTTCTCTTAATCAGATTGTTTTCCTTTCCGCTAAAAGGCACTAAACTGTTATCTGGGTCAATTGTTATGATTTGTTCATGACTGACCTGATACATTTTACGGTTCTTTTAGGAGTTTAACGTGCTATGTCCAAAGACACACGACAGTTTGGTTTCTATTTTACTTATAGAAGGCACCAGTCAGTTTATAGACATAATTGGTCTTTTCGTTGCGACGACGCCCTTTAACATTGTTATATCTAACAAGAGGTGTAACTGTCTATGCATTCAAATATAATATGTCTGCGTATTAACTCAAACGCAAAAAGTATTCTCTCTTTAAAATATTACTGCGTATTAACTCAAACGCAAAAAGTATTCTCTCTTAAAACAATACTACGTATTAACTCAAACGTAAAAAGCTATACTCTTAAAAACAAATATGCGTTTACTCATCAAACGCTCAAAGATAATTTGCGTTTACTCATCAAACGCTCAAAGATAATATACGTTTACTCGAACGCTCAAAGCAAAGGGGTTATGCGTTTACTCAAACGCTCAAAGATAATTTGCGTTTACTTATCAAACGCTCAAAGATAATTTGCGTTTACTTATCAAACGCTCAAAGATAATTTGCGTTTACTCGAACGCTCAAAGCAATATGCGTTTACTCATCAAACGCTCAAAGATAATATACGTTTACTCGAACGCTCAAAGCAAAGGGGTTATGCGTTTACTCAAACGCTCAAAGATAATTTGCGTTTACTCGAACGCTCAAAGCAATATGTTCTTCTAATATAAGTCATGACTTTATTTATTCTTCTACGAAAGTTTATTCTTTATTTCATTAACTCAAGAATATTAACATTATACAATTATGCAATCAAGCATTTTAATCCCATAACATTCAATATTCTTTTATTAATTATATGTGTTAGTTTATTAATAATTAAAAATACAAATAAAATAATAATTCTTTTATTATTTTCGTTATTCAAGAACTTTAGGGTTAAGAAAAAAAAGTATTTTTCGTAAATACAAAAGGTTTATTACCTTTAGAAGTCTTTTCCTAAGGATTGATTAATTCCATCCTTTTTTTATTTTAAAGGGGGGTTCAAAGTAGAACTATAGAAAACTTAGATCTGGATCTAAGTCTCTATCTGAAATCTAATCTGAAAAGGTCTGGGAAAGGCCTTGTATTTATAACTATTGGGGTTACACTATTCTTTTTATTTTAGTAACGTGATCTACCATTCTACTGTGCCACTGTGTTACTTATTATTACTGCGCCTTTGTGTAACCATTACTGTTATCGTGTAACTTTACTGCGCCACAAAGTCACGTGATTAAAACTATTTATAAATTGATATACATATAAGAATCTACACTGGTCGAAATATGGAATATCGGGCACCTATCGGGTACCTGGTAGGTATGCGATAGGTGCCCGATATTCAACATATCGGGTACCCGATTGACGGTGTAGTCGTCCCGAAGTTCGGGCACCTATCGGGTACATATCGGGTATCTCTCGGGTATCTATCGGGCACCGATATTTTGTCATTTTTTTCAAATTATTTATTTTTTATCGGGCACCTATCATCCATATATCGGGTATAGTATATTATTGTATATCGGGCACAGTATATCTCTGTATATTGGGCACCTATCATCCATATATCGGGTATAGTATGTTGCTGTATATCGGGCACAGTATATCTCTATATATCGGGGGCTTTTTTTCTTCGATCGGGTACCTATCGGTGCTTTTTATTTTATATATATATATTTTTCACTTTCTTATTCCCGAAATAATCACATTTTTTAGTTTATTATAAAAAAATAATAAATGAAATACATTATTTATTAATAAAAAATATAAAATGAAATATATTTTAATTATACTATATAAAATGTTCATATTTATTAATAAAAAATATAAATGAAATATATTATATATACTATATAAAACGTTATCAATTATACTATATAAAATGTTCATATTTAAATCTATCTAATTATTTTTTTTTATTTTTTTTAGATTTTTTATTTTTTTTTTCTTTTTCCTTTCCTTTCCCTTTTCTTTTTCTTTTTCTACTACTTGTTCCTACTTCCTCATTATTATCATTATCTTCGTCCGAATCATAAATTGGGATATCTCTGTTAACCCAATTCAAGTGTTCAAGCGCCTCCCTACTCAGTGTCCAAATTGGAGCACCTTTCGGAANTTTTAATATTTCGACCTGTGTTACTCTTACTATTACTATTATTATTATCATCATCGTAATTATTATTACGATTATTATCATTATCGTTATTATTATCGTTATTACGATTATTATCATCATCGTTATTACGATTATCATTATCGTGATTATTACTATTATAATCATCGTTATTATTATTATTATTATTATTATCGTTATTAGCATCAGTAAATTTTTTTAAACGTAAGCCTTCGAAGTCCTTCACTCCGATAACCTTCGAATACCTCCAACATAAACGTAATATTTACAAAGGTTATTGGTACCGAAAACCTTCATTTTTATTAATAAAACGTAATACTCCAGAGGTTATTAATATCGATAACCTTCAATAACCTTCACTTTATCATAATAAACGTAATATTTGCGAAGGTTATTGGTCCGATAACTTTTAATAACCTTTGAAAACGAAATTATTACAATAACCTCCGACATAAAAAATTTCCTGATGTATTAATAAC
>PQFF01000111.1:63506-75664 GCA_003547095.1 Diversispora epigaea | reverse complement strand
CTTGATAGGACGAAAAGAATACGCTACTTTTTTTGATTTCGTCATTTTTTTTATAAAAAAATAATTTTTTAAAAAAGAAAGAAAGGGAAAGAATAGTTTTTTATATATTGCATTTTTCGGGCAGATGAATTAATTATTGCATCACGAAAAGGTAAAATTATTAATCATTATATCATATTTTTTGATATCGGACATATTATATATGAGGTAATTAAGAAGTAATATTTCATATTACTTATGTGATATTCTTGTTTATGACGCGTTATTTCGTATGTAGCTGAAATGTAATATAAGTTTAGAAATATATGTAATATATAATATATATTTATTTATAAATATACTTAAAAACAAAGTATTTTGATTTTTTAGAACTTTACCTTTTCCCTTGGATTTAAAGATTTTTAAAGCTAAATCAGTTACTTATATCTGAAAACGTGAAATTAAAAAAAAATGAAACATCACTTATCGGGGTCATATCAATATTATGAATAATATATTGTTAACATTATATATATTTTAAAGAAACGAATAAAAAAATCACTTATCGGGGTCCTGGTGTTATATATCAATATTAAGAATAATATAGTATAATCAACATTATAAAAATTATGGTTTTAGTTTTAAACGACCAGTAAAGGCTTTTCTTTATTCATGAAATTATAATATACAGATAATAAATTAACCTTAAACTACAATCTACTATAGAATAAAAAAGTGCTAGCTAAGGATTGGTTACCCGCACGGCATACCTAACTACCGCCTCAAGGCTAATCCATCTCCATTTTGAATTACTTCAAAACTGTCCAATTTAGTCCCTTTCAGAAGGAAATTTAATGGTAACCCTTATTGGAAATATAAGTTTAAGCTCATATTTGTCAATTTACAAAAAGATTTTTTGAGAGGAAAACAAGATCATATAAAAACCTCTACAGGACATTTTTTACCCACGAACTACTACCTCACCCTCCAGCTAAGTTAACCCCCAAAAACAAACCACTAACCAACGATCACAACTCTACAACTAATTCCCATTCCTTCCTCCTACACCTATCTCCGTAGGTCATCTACTAACACAACTATAACCTCCAATTATTATTATAAAGATTAGTTCATTACTTTTACAACTACCTAGTGTGGTTTAACGGATATACTCGTTTTCGAAGTACAGTTATCTCCCAGCCTTACTTCAGACATTGGACATACAGGTTAGACAAACGTCCCCTATTACCAGCCCCTCGTTACTCCCTATTCCTCATAAAGAGTAACAGGTAACTGACTTCTACCAAACCTCTGTTTGATGCTCACACTTTCGCTTCCCCTACGACTCCCACCATGCGCTCCCTAGCATCCAGAGCTGTAGTTGGTAATAGAGCTCCTTTCGGAATCCTTCCACCGACGCCCAGAAACAGGAATCACCCCGTCTTATATTGGTAAGGCAATATAAAAAGCAAATCACACCTCTCCACAATAATAATTCAACACACCCCCTTCAACTTACATCTCACACCCCCGTCCTCCCACAATTCATCACATCACACGCCGTTACCACCATTCTACCCCTTAGTACCAACGTACCACCACTAAATTAATCTAACCACTAATCACCCTACCTAACGAATTTATAGAATAAAATTACTTATCTATTCTTATCATGACCCAATACTAACACTTGTTAAACCTTCAACAATAAACCAATCGTGACATAAAACTTCAATTTGTTGACCTAACACCTATATAGAATTTCATTCATGCACTATTGTTTATCACAACCCTAATGCTCGTGCGCAAAAGGAAATTATAATCATCAGCTATGCGTCTCTATGCCACCGCAGGCACCAATCAACATAGGACAATAACGCCAAGAATTTCAGCCCAATGAAAACTCCATGGGTTCCCCCGAAAGATTTTACGGCCCTAAAGACGTATTCGACGAAGAGACCTTTAATAATATATTGCGCCATACGACTAGTTCGCTCTCCTAACTCCTGACTTGGGGAATCTAACCCTCACTATTATATTTGACACCGCAGCAATACGCAAGCTCAGTTTTTCATGTCGTTAGTGAGTAAACCTTGTGTTTATGCCCGGACCGAAAGGGGATATCGTCATTAAGAAATACCGCCCGAAAGTAAAGAGACCAAAGTGCTTCCATAAGCATATTAGTTCACATGTATCAAGAAGCCTCTACTCCTGACTTGGGGAATCTAACCCTCACTATTACGCATTTATCTTTCTTTTGTAACTACATAACAGCTCAGTTTTTCATGACATTTCAGCGACTCGTTACGACAGTTCCCTAACAAAACTTACTCGCATTTTGTTAAGCTAAGGAGATAAATAAGATTATGAGGAGATGACTTGGATGGTTATTGAAGAGAAAAAGAGTGAAAAATAGTTATTTTAGCATAATTATTATATAAACAATTAGCGAACACTATGTTGGAAGCATCTTCAAAAGATGGTAAAAAATGATTAGCGGAAAGAGTTTTTTGATTATAAAAATTATGGTTTTGGTTTTGGTTTTGGTTTTAAAACGCCAGTAAGGGCTCATCTTTATTCATAGAATTTTAATATACATTACAAATCAGTAACTTAAACTAAAAAACATTACAGAATAAAAACTTGCTAGCTAAGGATTGGTTACCCGCACGGCATACCTAACTACCGTAGAGTGGCTATAGACCTCCATTTCGAACTACTTCGAAACTGTCCAACCGAGACTCTTACGAGGGTGATTATAAAAATTATGGTATATATATAGTATAGTATTGTTAACATTATATGTATTTTAAAGAAATGAATAGAAATGGGCCGCAAGGAGGTGTTATGCATATTAAAGAGAAAGAGATGATATTAATGATAATGAAAAATAATGAAAAATAGGTATTTGTTTACTTATATGCAGATCAGAGGAGTAATGTGTAACATATTAATTTTAATATAATAATATAAATTATTTAGTACTATTGTTATATTAATAAATATAAATCATTACTATATATACTATATATAACTATGAATATAAAATTTACTATAAAAAAATGCATTAACTAAATAAAATTTCTCTAATTTTAAAACGACGCTTATCATCTTTACGCAAATTTTAAAGACGCGTATCATCTGTAAATAATTTTTGCGCATTATAAAAAAGCAAGTATTTGACCATGTGAATATTTTAGAGAACATTTTTTGAAAATAAATTTATTAAAGAACTTTGACTAATATATAATTTACCTATCTTTTGAATAAAATGACTAAAAAATACAAATACATTTGTAATTGTATGGTCTGTGAAGGAAAAGAAGTTGAAGGAAAGACCCAGAAAAAGCATACTAATGATAAAATTATGTGGAAATCTAGTAAAGAAAGAAAGATTCAATTAGCAATGATCGAAGCAAGAAAGTTTAATTATAGAGGTAAATAAATTGTTGAAATAACTTCGCATATCGGGTAGACAAATAGCCATATCGGGTACCCGATATATCAATTTTTAACCTGTGTAACATTTATAATATTTATCTTTCTTAATTAAGTGAACGAAACTNGTTTTGGTTTTGGTTTTGGTTTTAAAACGCCAGTAAGGGCTCATCTTTATTCATAGAATTTTAATATACATTACAAATCAGTAACTTAAACTAAAAAACATTACAGAATAAAAACTTGCTAGCTAAGGATTGGTTACCCGCACGGCATACCTAACTACCGTAGAGTGGCTATAGACCTCCATTTCGAACTACTTCGAAACTGTCCAACCGAGACTCTTACGAGGGTGATTATAAAAATTATGGTATATATATAGTATAGTATTGTTAACATTATATGTATTTTAAAGAAATGAATAGAAATGGGCCGCAAGGAGGTGTTATGCATATTAAAGAGAAAGAGATGATATTAATGATAATGAAAAATAATGAAAAATAGGTATTTGTTTACTTATATGCAGATCAGAGGAGTAATGTGTAACATATTAATTTTAATATAATAATATAAATTATTTAGTACTATTGTTATATTAATAAATATAAATCATTACTATATATAACTATATATATATGAACATAAAATTTACTATTAACTAAATAAAATTTCTCTAATTTTAAGACGACGCATATCATCTTTACGCGAATTTTAAAGACGCGTATCATCTGTAAATAATTTTTGCGCATTATAAAAAAGCAAGTATTTGACCATGTGAATATTTTAGAGAACATTTTTTGAAAATAAATTTATTAAAGAACTTTGACTAATATATAATTTACCTATCTTTTGAATAAAATGACTAAAAAATACAAATACATTTGTAATTGTATGGTCTGTGAAGGAAAAGAAGTTGAAGGAAAGACCCAGAAAAAGCATACTAATGATAAAATTATGTGGAAATCTAGTAAAGAAAGAAAGATTCAATTAGCAATGATCGAAGCAAGAAAGTTTAATTATAGAGGTAAATAAATTGTTGAAATAACTTCGCATATCGGGTAGACAAATAGCCATATCGGGTACCCGATATATCAATTTTTAACCTGTGTAACATTTATAATATTTATCTTTTTTAATTAAGTGAACGAAATTCAAGTGAATGAAGATACGTCATCAAATAAAAATAGTAAGAAAAGAAAAAGAAGTTCACCGACATCTGATGTACCTAAGTTAAATAGAGACGTGTCAATAAGCAATATGCTTACAGGGTTGGAAGTAGTATGTTTATGAGAGAATTGGGACAGAAAACCTAACCGCAATATGTATAGCATTTTACTTTTCTGTCGTCATTGGAAGCTTTTTTCTTATACCGAATTTTTATATCATTTTGCTTAATTTTTTTGATCGTCACTCGAATGACGAATGATTTATTTTTTCGTCGTCATCTCAATATTACTATTCTGCTTGCTATAAAAAAAAAGTCCCGAAGGTGAAGGACTTTAGTCCTGAACCTGAGCGGGCATTCTCCCCTGCAAGCTTAAATTTAATATTATTTTATTTACTATTCTAATTCTTTTCTAAACCTCCATTTAGTCTTCTGTTACTGTGAAGCATGAACCCCTTAGGGTGAATGCGAAACAGTTGCAGAGCGAAGCGGAGCATAGTTAACATATTAGCTTTCAAAATTGTTATCAATATAAAATAGCTATATAAAAAAGACATCAAAATTTTTATCGATATAAATAAAGCTAACCTCTAATAAAAGATTTTTAGTTATTTTGCGCTTCTTTTAGAATATCTAATTTTTACTATCTCTCTTAACGTCCAAATCAATTATTATTATCATAAAGAATATCAAAAAGTTGGGACAAAGCTCTAATCTCATTATATATATATATCGAAAAAAAAGTTGGGACAAAAGTCTAATCTCATATCTAGATTCGATTATTTTATATCCTGGATTCTATTCCAGTATACTTTATATATAAAGTCTAATCTCATTATACATATATATCGAAAAAAAGTTGANTCTATCCTCAATATATATCGAAAAAAGTTGGGACAAAGTCTAATCTTATAGCTAGAATCTAATTTTGAAGCCCCACCATGCATTCTAAAGAATTAAATAAAGATAATATAATAAAAATACAATGGCTAGAAAAGATAAAAAAAATCGTACTTGTGAATGCTGTGGTAAAATTCTTTCTACACCACAAAAGCTTCGCCAACATTACAATAGTAAAAATATTCCATGTAAAATTTTTAATCATGAGACAGAAGAAAGTACCGATTCTGAATATTATACAGCAGATGAAGGACCAGATGAATATTTTCAATAGATTAATTATTTAATATCTATACAAAGTACTAGTATACAATAATTTTTTTTTTGAAACCCTGGTACGTAAACTATTATAGTACTAAAGCATATAACAGGTATATATCGAAAAAAAGTTGGGACAAAGTCTATCCTCATAGCTAGAATCTAATTTTGAACCCCTACCAAGTAATCTACTATAGCACTGGACTTGATTGACAGCTATTACAATATTTTCCCTCTTCTATTTTTATCGGAATTAAGTATTCTTTACAAAGAGTAATATTAAGAGTTGTAAGAGTGACTCCATGAACAACCATTATTTCATCATAAGTTTTTTCTCGAATATTTGCAAGCATCTTTTTAATGGTATTAATTATTTTCTCATAAGGTTTTTCTCGTGAATTTGATCGAAGTCTGTCTAGTTGTTGAGCAACATAATAACCTCTGATATGATCTGGACATCGATCACTAATAGAACCAGTAGGTTTAGAACAATCAGTACAAGGTACTCTTCTTTTAGCTTTCCAATGATAACTACACCCCTCAGGACGCATACAGGTTCTTCCACAAACTTCACCAGAATTATGATAAAATGGACAAGTATATTTTCCGATCATTTATATATATATATATTAAAATTTTTATTTAAAGAAAAGATTTTATAAAGTATTATATACAAAACTTTAGATAATTAAAACATAACACATATTCAAATGTCAACTACTATTCAAAATAACGATCAAATATCTACTGAGACTGAAACCTGTCTGCCAACATGGCAAGATATTGAAAAATCAATAATCGAAGTATTAAGAGCAAGTAACTTTTATAACAAGAATAGAAATATAGGATTCATGGATTATTATAAAAAGCATCTCGATGAATTGCGTCAATCAGAAGATCAAGAGCAATATATTATAGACAAAGCCAGATCACTTCTTCCCAATGAAGAAATATATGATACAAAATTAAAAGCATTCAGCAATTCTTATTACAAAAGTGAACCGAGAATTAGTCAAGCTATTTTAAAATATCTCAAATTAATTCACAAAATCGCTAAAGAATATTTTATTACAGAGGAGCAAAGAGAAGAAGAATTTCAAACATGGCTCAACTTTTAAGTAGGTTCGAAGAACCATTGCTCTGCAATACCCATTGAGGAGGTAATTCAGTATTATGAGGAATAACTAATAATTGTTCACGAACAAATGATCTTTCAGGACTATATTCATTATCATCTATAAGCCAATAAAGGATCGGCTGATTTTTTTGTACTAATCTTTCTTTAATGCGATAAATTTGAGGAGACCAATTACAATCAGTAGCACGTCTTTTTCCACCTTCCAATTCTCCAGGTTTTAACAAATATCTCACAAGAACATGAAAAGGTAATTTTTCTTCATCAAATCCCATAGGACCTTTTCTAGGTTTAGAAGGTAATCTATAAATATGTTTCTTTTTTCGAGCTTCAGCAGGAGTCATCNGAGAATTAGTCAAGCTATTTTAAAATATCTCAAATTAATCCATAAAATCGCTAAAGAGTATTTTATTACGGATGAGGAAAGAGAAGAAGAATTTCAAGCATGGCTCAACTCTTAAGTAGGTTCGAAGAACCATTGCTCTGCAATACCCATTGAGGAGGTAATTCAGTATTATGAGGAATAACTAATAATTGTTCACGAACAAATGATCTTTCAGGACTATATTCATTATCATCTATAAGCCAATAAAGGATCGGCTGATTTTTTTGTACTAATCTTTCTTTAATGCGATAAATTTGAGGAGACCAATTACAATCAGTAGCACGTCTTTTTCCACCTTCCAATTCTCCAGGTTTTAACAAATATCTCACAAGAACATGAAAAGGTAATTTTTCTTCATCAAATCCCATAGGACCTTTTCTAGGTTTAGAAGGTAATCTATAAATATGTTTCTTTTTTCGAGCTTCAGCAGGAGTCATCTCAATTATGCGGTTAACAGAATTATCATATTGTTTAAGAAAAATAGGTGCATTATCAATCCATTCTCGACAACGCTCACCAGGAGGTAATCTCATTTCAACAGCATCTTGAATGCGATAAATATATTCTTCAAAAGATCGATTAAATCTTTCAACAATACCTATACTTTCTTTATTTCTAGCAATATAAATTTTTACATTATACTTATTAGCTAAGAAAATAACTTCACCACGAAATTCTGTACCTTTATCCACCATAAATATTTTAGGGCAGTAACGAGACTTAAAAAGCTTTTTTAATACTTTTGCAACACTAGCAGAATCTCGAGATATTAAAGGATATATAAATCCAGTACAAGTAGCAATATCAATACAATTAAGGGAATATTTATAAATTTGATTTTTAACTTGATGATGAGATATATAACAAGTGTCACCTTGAATAATATGAAATGGAACAGTAATATTACTGAAACTAACGCAAGGAATAAATCGAGATTTAGGACGAGGCATATGAATTTGATGTAAAGCTTGTCCTTCAAGCCATTCGTTAACTTCAGCCAATGTAAAATCGAACCCGGCATTATGTGAAATATCATAAAGTTTTTTACTAGTTCTTTGATATCCGGAAGGATGGTAGTATATTTTTTGTAAGTCAATACTAATATCAAGTTCACGAGCTTTTCTAGTGTCAATAGAAATAACTGGAAGCATTTTTACTATAACATATAAAAACATGAATAATCTCGAACAGAAAATCCAAAAGCTAGAAAGATGGCTCAAAGAAAGTGAGAAGCACATAGCATATTTGGAAAATCAAATTGGTATTCGAGATAAAAGTATTATCTTGTTAAAAACAGAGGTGGGCAATCTCAAACCACGACTTAAAAAAGCTTTACAAGATATAGAAAATAAGGATAAAATTATTCCAGCTCTCGAGTCACAATTAATAGAAATGACTAGTGAAATATCTTCCCTTCGATATAGAATCCAAAAACTTCGAGAAACAATGGCATTAGATATGAGACACCTGCCATCTACAAATACACCAGTTTTCAACTTAATAATAGAGATGAGAGCAAATATTAAAATTTTAAGCGACTCAGCCAGAGGTGATAATACTCTTTTAAGGGATGAAATCGATAATCTTCAAACCCAAACAGAATTAAAATTAACGAAAATCCAAAATGGGTGCTATACTTTTGAAAACGAAGTAACTCAGTTAANGACTTAAAAAAGCTTTACAAGATATAGAAAATAAGGATAAAATTATTCCAGCTCTCGAGTCGCAATTAATAGAAATGACTAGTGAAATATCTTCCCTTCGATATAGAATCCAAAAACTTCGAGAAACAATGGCATTAGATATGAGACACCTGCCATCTACAAATACACCAGTTTTCAACTTAATAATAGAGATGAGAGCAAATATTAAAATTTTAAGCGACTCAGCCAGAGGTGATAATACTCTTTTAAGGGATGAAATCGATAATCTTCAAACCCAAACAGAATTAAAATTAACGAAAATCCAAAATGGGTGCTATACTTTTGAAAACGAAGTAACTCAGTTAAGACAAGAAGTTATAAATTTAAAGGATATAAATCGCAATCAGCAGGAGTTAACTAATGAGCTGGGTGCATTAAATGAAACCCTTAAGGAGCAAATTGATGACTTAACCGATAAGAATGAAACTATTCAATCCGAAATAAATGAGAAAACCAGATTATATGATCAAGTCCAAGACAGGTTAGATGAATGTCGAGAAGAAAATTATCAATTAAGAGAATCTTTACAAGGTGCACATGAAAATATTACAGAAAGTGAGTCAACATATGACAGGTTAAAATAGAAATTGCGCATCTTAGGATTAACTCATGTTGCATGGCGGGCTCGAAATTTAAGACAGGCCCAAATTTTGGATATAGAATTCAATACAGCAAGAACGGCTTGGAGGAATCAAAGAAATAGAAATCAACATATTACTCGGGAATTACAAAATTGTCGAAGTCATGGTAGGAATTTACAAAATGATAAGGTTCTTATTGAGTTTTGGCGAGATCGAATTATTCTTAGATATGAAAAATGGAAAAATAAAACACATGGCGCCCGACAAATAATTAATAATTTAAATCAGCAAATTTTTGCATTACAGAATAACCCATTAGCAAATCCAATCAATATGGCAGGTATACAAGATGTTATGACATCAATGGCACCATTACTCGCTCAAATTCCACAATATATAGGTCAAGAACCTCCAGATGATTATATTAATAAAGTTATACAAGTTTTTTCATATGGCACTGGTTTAGGTGTGGAAGCATTCGATGATGTGGTTAAAGCCAATATTTTAAAATCTAAAATGTCTGGTAAATATGCTCCAGTTCCTGCACAACATCCTGCTGGTACGAATATTGATACTCCAGCTCGATTCAGAGCTTGGCTTAGGCATAGATACCATGAATTAACTTTAGGAACAAGGCAGGCTTCTTTAACAAAATTAACACAAGAAAAATTCTTACCTACAGATATTCCAGAAACTTATGAAGAAAAAATTCGACTTTTATTATTGCAAACACCAAATGATAATGACGATGCATTGGCAATCTTATGGAATCACTTACCAGATGAGCTCTTTTCAAGAATGGAAAATGCGGCCCCAGTGGATATAGATGCATTCTTTACCAATCTAAAAAATATCTGGCTTAAGCGTCAACCTTCTACTTTTACATATAATGGAAATAGAAATTTATCTGTTATTACAACTAATTCATCTCCCATCCCATATCAACCACAACCCAAAGAAATCAAAAATAGGTCTTTTGATCATTTAGATAGTATTGCAGAAAGATTAGGATATTCAGACAATGCATCTCGAAATCCGGATGCTTTAGCAAATTTTATCGAAGATGAGTTATACTCAAGATTAGGACATGCAAATTATAATCTCAGAAAAGAGCCTTTTGGTCAAGTTAGAGAGGATAATACCAGAGTGATTACTAGAGCTAGTACTTNGTCCTAAGGAGATTCTCATTGAAGCTCGTGAATTTCTTAATAATCTATTTATAAAGATGAAGGACCAATTCGATTCATATTATGGCGAAAAGTATACAGTCAAGGAACGAAATAAGGTATGGGAGATTATTGCGAAAAAATATCTAACTATTTTCCAATCACTTATTGAAATTATTAAGGACCAGTCTCCAAACCCTTCGAGTCACAAAGAAACGAATCACGATTATGAGCTTATATCTCAACCGGAAAAACTTGACAATTCCATTACATTAAATCATGCTATTAAAGTATACCAGGGAGCGCAAATAAGACAAAATTGGCCTAACCCTTTTGAGATTGATTTTCTCAATATAAAAGAACCTAATGATGTAGCAACGATTTCTTGTAGAATACATCAGGAAATTTTTTCGGGCGTAATATTCCGTAATTTTAACATGATATTAAATTTCCGTAATTTTTCGCGTAATATTACGGAAATTTTCGAAAATTTTCGAAAGTTTATCGTTTTAAAAAATTTCGAAAAATTTCGTTTATTTATGATCTTGTTTATTTATTTTGTTTCGAACTTTTTCAAAAAACTATACTCTTTTTCCAAAAACTTATTTATTTTGTTTCGAACTTTTTCAAAAAACTATACTCTTTTTCCAAAAACTTATTTATTTTGTTTCGAACTTTTTCAAAAAACTATACTCTTTTTCCAAAAACTTATTTATTTTGTTTCGAACTTTTTCAAAAAACTATACTCTTTTTCCAAAAACTTATTTATTTTGTTTCGAACTTTTTCAAAAAACTATACTCTTTTTCCAAAAACTTATTTATTTTGTTTCGAACTTTTTCAAAAAACTATACTCTTTTTCCAAAAACTTATTTATTTTGTTTCGAACTTTTTCAAAAAACTATACTCTTTTTCCAAAAACTTATTTATTTTGTTTCGAACTTTTTCAAAAAACTATACTCTTTTTCCATTAATTTTCAAAAACTTATTTATTTTGTTTCGAACTTTTTCAAAAAACTATACTCTTTTTCCAAAAACTTATTTATTTCTCAAGTAAGTATGTTGGTTTTTGACGAGGTTGGACGCCCTTGCTATCCGTAAAATCTTCATTTGATGTTGTGTTTCCGGGTCGTCTGAGACTCCAGTGAATCTTCTTGAGTCCCTTCGGTTGTGTTAAAGTGATGGGCGGGGTGGAGTTCTGATGGTAAAACGCTGTTAGTTCTCGACGTTCCTTTCCTTGATTAATACAGCCCTTATACTACGATTTTCCTGTGGTGACATTCCGCCATAATCGCGGTAACAGGTAGTCGTTCAATGGGGGTTATTCATAAAGTAGGATACCCCCTGTTGTCTAGAAGTAGGATACTCTCAGACGCTAACATGCTTACTTAGAAAACAGTGCACAGAGATTGAATCAGTTTTTTCAATACTGTTTCTAACATTTTTTTTT
>PQFF01000111.1:29905-51001 GCA_003547095.1 Diversispora epigaea | reverse complement strand
GGTTAAATTTTTGTTAATAGAAGGTTGATCCAAAATACGAACATGCTTGGATTTTATTTTTTTAATTGGTGTCTCAATAATTGAAGGTTTCTTATTTTGAAAATCATTTAAAATAGAAGAGTCATCAGAAGAACCAAAGGTTCGATGCTCTGCATCATCAGAAGGTGGTGGGAAATTAAGATCTTGTTGTAAACGTTCATTGTGCTCCCATATTTCATAAACACGACGAGCACCAATATGAAATTTTTTTGCCATTTTTTTCGATGCGTTTGGTACCACCCCCCTTGATTCTCTAATTTCTATAATATCAGATTCAGATAAATGAGTCGCATTGGATCGATAAAATTTTTGATGAATATGGGTAAGCATCTTAAGATAAATATACTATATATGTATTAGAAAAAAAAGTTTCAATAATTTTTCAAAATGCATTGATACATATTGATGCTTTATGAGTATTGATATTTTATTGATACCTATTGATATTGTATTGATACCTATTGATATTATATTGATGCCTATTAATACCTATTGATACCTATTGATATCTGATAATTTAATACCTATTGATACCTATTGATACCTATTGATATCTGATAATTAATACCTATTGATACNAAGCAATTGAGCTCAGAGTTAGATATTTTATCATCTCAGATTAACCGATCACAGATTTCAATTGCTGAGTATGAAGCCAAGGGTGTTACTCAATTAAGAAAAATAGAATCTCTCCAGTCTATGAATGAATTAGTGGGAAATAAACTAGCTTTAGCTCAAAAAGATACATTGACGATTCAGGAAGACTTATCGAAAAAAGAATCCGAGAACTTGTCTCTCAAATCTAAAATATCAGAATTAGAAAATATAAAGAATAAATTAGTGTCGAAAGTTAACGAGCTGGAGCGTCTAAAATCGGAGGTTATATCAAAACCCATGGTTGGTGGGGATGAGGAAAAAAATACGCAGAGCGAGGAACAAAGTTCCATATCGAAGTCTAGTAATATTTCTGCGGATAATGATCTCAGCCAATATTTGTACGTAAAAAAAAATATGGAAGAGAATAAAATCGATATTAATTATGTATCCGAATTGCCAAAAGTTGATACTCCCATATCAGTTCATGAAGAAGTAGTTAGCTCTACACCCGAGTTTTCAAAGACTGATATATCCCCAGATGATATACATATAAGCTCTGATATGCCATTAAGTATACCCAAGAGTGTGACTTCATATCTTGCACAACGGGAAAATAGCGAAGCTAGTATCAAGACACATAATACTCCCTCTTTGATTGAATTACATCCTCAGATTCCAATAGAAGGGATAGGAGCGATGAGATCTAGTCTCGAGGCTCTACCTCTTCCTATTATGGCAAGTAGTTTAATGTCACCACTATCTGCATATATGTTACTTACCTTATTGATTATTGCTGTTATATGGTTTGTGATATTGAGACGCGAATTGGGTATAGGTAAAAAAAGTGGTCAGTTGCGGGATATGTGGAACAGGTAATAGGATTATCTATTTGAACTTGAATATTATTCGTATACAAAAATATAATAGTTTTTAATCATGTCTAATAACGGAGTTAGTGCTAAAGTACCTATTTGTTATAGTTGTAAGGAATTATCGCCACTATTGTATACAGATCGCATTGTTACTAATTCCTTTATGGTTGTAGGGATGAGATTTCGTGGTGGCCATAAGTTTAAGAAACCAGATATCATTACTCTTGAACTGGAGCCTTCTAATACATATGATAAGAATGCAATAAAAGTTATGGTAGATGGCATTCATAAAGCCTATGTGGCAAAGAATGAGAATGTGAGTATAGGAGATTTGATGAAAAAATACCCGAATTATCGAATCACCGCTCATGGGAAAAAGAACTATAATCAATCAGCATCTTTGAATCTTGAATATCCTTGGATGGTCTGTGGGAGTTGTCACGATACGCTACTAGCATCGAGAGATTATGACTATACTTATTAATGGATCTATTTGATTTTGGGAGTTATTTATATACAGAAAAAAAAAAAAAGTATCTAAGATTATTGATAAACATTTGCGAGATCGAGATTTTGTAGTATTTGATTTTACTAAAGCGGTGGACGATCCTTTAAGTGTACGTCTTGGTTGGGATTCCCTTCTGAAATTGGATAAATAGATTGGGACTTCAGACCTGCAAGTAATTTTTCCGTTTTTTGCAATTTTAATTTCTGTTGATTGATTTCACTGCGCAATTTATTATTAGCATTAACCCGCTCCTCAAGCTGTTTAGTGATTTCTTGTATAAAAGGGTCAAAAGTTTTTTCGTTGAATTCAAGCAATTGTAGGGATAAACTATCTAACTCTTTCTTAACGCGACAATTGATCTCTCCCTCACATGCGAAGCAAGGACACTTATGTGTCTGATCACAAATTAAGTCAGTATCTTGGGTTTGCGTTTCTCGATCGGGCATATCTGTATCATTTAAGGAATTTTTAAATAAAGGTAAACTTTTGCGTTGGTATTTTAATTTTTTCTGATATCTATTAACTTCATGTCTTAAAAATGATTCGACTAATGGGTTCACTGCACTAGCTTCCTCTGCATTCATTGGACTTTTTTTACGAGATATTAAGCGTTTCCAAGCCTCATTAATTAAGGAAGGTGGTAATTTATTGATCAAACCTGAATNATAAAAGTTATGGTAGATGGCATTCATAAAGCCTATGTGGCAAAGAATGAGAATGTGAGTATAGGAGATTTGATGAAAAAATACCCGAATTATCGAATCACCGCTCATGGGAAAAAGAACTATAATCAATCAGCATCTTTGAATCTTGAATATCCTTGGATGGTCTGTGGGAGTTGTCACGATACGCTACTAGCATCGAGAGATTATGACTATACTTATTAATGGATCTATTTGATTTTGGGAGTTATTTATATACAGAAAAAAAAAAAAAGTATCTAAGATTATTGATAAACATTTGCGAGATCGAGATTTTGTAGTATTTGATTTTACTAAAGCGGTGGACGATCCTTTAAGTGTACGTCTTGGTTGGGATTCCCTTCTGAAATTGGATAAATAGATTGGGACTTCAGACCTGCAAGTAATTTTTCCGTTTTTTGCAATTTTAATTTCTGTTGATTGATTTCACTGCGCAATTTATTATTAGCATTAACCCGCTCCTCAAGCTGTTTAGTGATTTCTTGTATAAAAGGGTCAAAAGTTTTTTCGTTGAATTCAAGCAATTGTAGGGATAAACTATCTAACTCTTTCTTAACGCGACAATTGATCTCTCCCTCACATGCGAAGCAAGGACACTTATGTGTCTGATCACAAATTAAGTCAGTATCTTGGGTTTGCGTTTCTCGATCGGGCATATCTGTATCATTTAAGGAATTTTTAAATAAAGGTAAACTTTTGCGTTGGTATTTTAATTTTTTCTGATATCTATTAACTTCATGTCTTAAAAATGATTCGACTAATGGGTTCACTGCACTAGCTTCCTCTGCATTCATTGGACTTTTTTTACGAGATATTAAGCGTTTCCAAGCCTCATTAATTAAGGAAGGTGGTAATTTATTGATCAAACCTGAATATGCTTTATTGAATTTCATGGCTCTTTGAGTCGTTGCTTTGCAACTGATATATAGTATCGAGAAACTAATATTGTATTTTACAGTGCAGAAAAAATTGGAATCTTTTATGAAAATTATGAAACGTATATCAAGAAAAAATAGATAAATTACATTGAATAAGTTATACATTAATAAATAATATGTTAAATAGTTAGATATAGTTTATACATTGTTAGTTTGTCGCATCTCTTCACGAACCACCCATAATAATTGGTAATGCTCGGCTAACTGCTTGGCCGTCATACCATCAGGGCGATACATAAATTCAATAAATTTTCTCTGTATAATTGTACATGCTCGGATCTTTTTTCCAACCTCTCTTGCACGTTCGACCTTTTTGATAGCATTCTGCATCCATAATCTATATCGATGTAATGCATACTCATTATCGAAATTATACATAGAATTAGATTTTTGCTTAATTTTCAAGTACTCATCGTAATTTACATCACAAAAGGTATTTCCTGTACAATGAGAAGCCCAATGCCTCTCCATTTCTATATTGTTATAATTACCTATATTTTTGGTTCGTTCTCCGGTATATACTAATCGATCACAAGAGAAGCAGATAGCAATTCCAATTTCAGGCGCATAGCTATCATAATTTCCTCGATATTTATTCCAAAGTTCTATTAATTTCCTAGCTTCAAGATATTTTTTACTTTGAGTAGGTAAAAGATCATTCTTTCTGAAATATGTAAGACGTTCCCAAATTCGTTTCATCCATTCACTGGGTGTTTCACCCTTCAGAATTTGTGGCATCTTCACATATTCATCCCATTCAGTATTGGTACAATTAGTTCCACGTCTTCCACTTAAACTAGCCATTTGTAGTGTTTATAGGAGTTATGTATGATTTATATCGTATTTAGGACTTTAGACCTATTATATTTGGTTTAATATATATGATTAAAACTGGATTCAATTTTTTATACCGTACAACTGACATGTCAGATTCCTAAAGTGTACTATTCTAGAATGTAATTTATTCACAATTTCTACCCAGCTTTTTAGTGTGATAGCTTTACGCCCGCCTTCTCGTATTTTTTACTCGAAGCCAGATAATTATATTATACTATCTTAACTGGATGCCTATATATATATATCTTTTTTCGAACTTGAGAGAAAAAAGGATCTAATGCAAAGTTATTTTCTATACGTCGATATGCTTCAAAGACGTATCCCTAAAGAGTCAAATTATATAACTCCTGATTTTATACTGAGAAATACGAGATATATCTCTTTAGAGTTGTGAAGAGTTTCAGAAGTTATATGTTGAAAATATGTGCTTTAGCACTAACTCCGTTATTATCTGGGTTAGGTTTGATTACTTTTCCATTCCGATTTGGGACGTAAATCATATGATAAATGTAAAGTATTTGACTTATATGACTTATAAACAAGATATATATTTGTTACGATAGCGGAGCTAATGTCAAGACATTTAAAATTTGTTGTAAAAAAAATTATTCAAGTGATGGGAAATCGCTGAAATTTTGGAAAGGTAAAGGATCTCGAGTTCGGGTATTGGTATTTATATATATATCTTGACACTAACTCTGTTATCTATTATGAACGATTACTTATGACGATTAACAGAGCATGTGAAATCAACAAATAATAGTCCCAGTAGATCGTGAATCTATTTCAGACATATAGTTTATTCTCGGATATATGTACCAAAACTGGTTCATGAATTTCACTGGTAAATGGGATTTTAACATGAGCAAATGACGATAACGAACTATTTTCTCGTAATATTTATTGTATAGCAATGTCACTTCGTACTTATAGTTTATAGTAAGTAATAACTTGTGTAATGAGATATCTCCACTAAAATAATTAACCTATCATATGATATATGCCATAGAAAGAATTCAAATGTAATGCTGTGCACGGGCTTTGCCCGATAAAACCTGCATGCATAGCCTGATCATGCGATACACCGATTACTAAATTTAATTAATACCTCCTTACATCTGCATGTTTGTGTGAAAACTTATTTCTGCTTTTCGAAATATAACATCGCTTTTTATACTTTTATTAGCTTTACTGCTTCACTATTTATATTTATTGCAGAACTAAAGCACTATGTTGTATTTTTTACATATAGGGGCGTCAATATCCAAATTCGAATAACCGGCTCGAGATATATACATACCCTTTGTTCTTGTGCATACGCTAGCTTTTTTCCTAATCTATTCCTCGGTACAATATGGAAGAATATAACAAAAAGCGATAAAAGGAAAATATAGTGAACTTCTTTACCTATATCCAAGTAACTGACTATGAACTATATACATATTCTTTGTTCTCGTGCATATACTGACTTTTTCGTGCATATACCGACTAATCTATAAGTCAAGATACTAAAAAAGGGAATAACGAGACGCGTTAAAAGGAGAGTATAGCGGTGTTGTTAAAAGCTTCAGTTACAACTTTATTACTTAACAAAACTAATATCCACTGAATATGTCTACCGATTTACAAACAAAAATTTATAATTTCTTGGTTAACGCAGAAGAAGACCATATAACCGCTGGGTCAGTTATTTATCAAGCTATAGAAAATGATACTTGGTTAGAAAAAAATGAGTTGAGGGGTATTATAGAACAGGCGGTATCATTTGCTAATAACCAAAATGTTCGAGGTTCTTCACGTCATACGACACTCCTTGAAATTCTACTTGAAGTAAGTTATTTAACTTTTATTAGTAAATAGATAAATATCGAATGATGAATAATGCAGACAGTGATATCATTCTGAGTAAAAAAAAANATATCCAAATTCGAATAACCGGCTCGAGATATATACATACCCTTTGTTCTTGTGCATACGCTAGCTTTTTTCCTAATCTATTCCTCGGTACAATATGGAAGAATATAACAAAAAGCGATAAAAGGAAAATATAGTGAACTTCTTTACCTATATCCAAGTAACTGACTATGAACTATATACATATTCTTTGTTCTCGTGCATATACTGACTTTTTCGTGCATATACCGACTAATCTATAAGTCAAGATACTAAAAAAGGGAATAACGAGACGCGTTAAAAGGAGAGTATAGCGGTGTTGTTAAAAGCTTCAGTTACAACTTTATTACTTAACAAAACTAATATCCACTGAATATGTCTACCGATTTACAAACAAAAATTTATAATTTCTTGGTTAACGCAGAAGAAGACCATATAACCGCTGGGTCAGTTATTTATCAAGCTATAGAAAATGATACTTGGTTAGAAAAAAATGAGTTGAGGGGTATTATAGAACAGGCGGTATCATTTGCTAATAACCAAAATGTTCGAGGTTCTTCACGTCATACGACACTCCTTGAAATTCTACTTGAAGTAAGTTATTTAACTTTTATTAGTAAATAGATAAATATCGAATGATGAATAATGCAGACAGTGATATCATTCTGAGTAAAAAAAATGTAATAGTTTAAATATCCTATTAGCCCACTCACTATACCTGCCATCCAAATTCAAAATCCAAATGCCAAAATCCCAAATGCCGAAATCCCAAATCCCAAATCCCAAATTACAATTAGTATTTTTTACCGAAATCCCAAATCCCAAATCCCAAATACTAGTAATTTGTGCATTTTGGCGTCCCAAATCCCAAATTATTTGGGATTTGGGCAACACGTATACCACTCACAGGAGAAATCCTCGGCAGTGTGGAGGTTATTTAGGCTAGATATATACTTTATTCTATGTGGCTGTTTTAGTATCACATAAAGTCTTATTTGCGTGTTGGAGTAGCTAACCACACAAGGATATGGCTTTATTTATATTCTGACGACGCATGCGCTTTTAGAAAAACTAGTACAGGGTGCTATTATTGAATCTAACTAACTAATAATTGTATTAGTTTAAAATTTCTTATAAAACAGTTCGTAGTTTACACATTATTGGAGCGGTGAAAACGAATGAAGAAAGACCTCTTAGTTCCGGTCAAATCGAAAAAAATATCAAAGCGTTAAAAGGAAAACTTAAAAAAATCCAGCACAACTTCACCAATATTTGTTTTCCAGTATAAATAAAGTATCTATTTCTGAGTTGACCTGGGAGGATCCTTTAGCTAGCCAAGTAATTAGCGACGATTCAGATTTGGTACTGAATTTACCTATACAATTAAGGGATTCTTTTATGGTAAGTATTTTTTTATAGTGGAGCTAGTGTCATAGACACATAAAATCAATGATGATTCATATTCTAATGTAGCACGTTATTAGAAACCAGTACGGCAGATGGTACCCCATTCCTTCCACCTGTTATANAATCTAACTAACTAATAATTGTATTAGTTTGAAATTTCTTATAAAACAGTTCGTAGTTTACACATTATTGGAGCGGTGAAAACGAATGAAGAAAGACCTCTTAGTTCCGGTCAAATCGAAAAAAATATCAAAGCGTTAAAAGGAAAACTTAAAAAAAATCCAGCACAACTTCACCAATATTTGTTTTCCAGTATAAATAAAGTATCTATTTCTGAGTTGACCTGGGAGGATCCTTTAGCTAGCCAAGTAATTAGCGACGATTCAGATTTGGTACTGAATTTACCTATACAATTAAGGGATTCTTTTATGGTAAGTATTTTTTTATAGTGGAGCTAGTGTCATAGACACATAAAATCAATGATGATTCATATTCTAATGTAGCACGTTATTAGAAACCAGTACGGCAGATGGTACCCCATTCCTTCCACCTGTTATACAAGAAAAATGTAATGAATTCGTAGAAAACTTTATTGGGAGAGGTATAGACAGTTTATCACGAAAGTTAGTACATAATGGAAAGTGGAAAGAATTGAATGAAGAGCTTGCAGAGGTTGCATCAAGAATTTTGGGTACTTTGAATGATATATGGAATAATCAAGCATTTGACCCCGAGTTTGCGAAATTGCAAAGCGAAGGAACTTATGTAAATAATGTAATATTACCAGCTATACGAGCTACTTTAAAGTGTCTTCCTCTAGGTAAATCTACATTTGTTAGTAGTTCTGAACGTCAAAGCAGTGCTAGTGCAGATAGAAAAGGTGACGGTCGATTGGGTAGACGGCCAGATATAATGTTTGTAATGAAGCGTGGTGAAAAAAATTATGAACTTTTATATGCCGAATACTCACGTCTAACTTGTACAACACGAAAGGAAAAAAATGATGGAGTGAAGTTGTGACGTGAAACTAATGATGGTATGTATTGGACTCGTAAGAGCTGTAAGCCTGATAAGGATGAATTCAGTATTATTGGTATGCAAGTTGCTGGAAAGAAATTACGTCTAAGTGTTCTTATTAGGGATATGAGTGAGGTACATCATTATTATCATCTCCATGAATCAGAAATACCGATTCAACAATCACCCCCTTCTGTCGTTACTAAATTTATAGAGACCTTGCTAATATTACGAAATGTTTTGATTGTCAATATGTCTTTACTCCATAATGCGTCTTTACCCAAATCAGTTAGACTTGTAGAAGATAGCTCAACTATTGATTCTGATAACTAGTTTTTTTATCCTGTATTTTTATCATATATTTATCACGTATTTTATTAATAAAGATTTTTGATTAGAGAAACGTACAACGTATCATGTGTTATTTTTGTGTAATGTATATATGATCGAGAATTTTTCTTGGCAAAATTTTAGCGAACAAATCGTCAAAAAAAGTTCGCCGAAAATACTGAAATTTCCGAGACCGGCGGTCCCGGAAAAATCTCATCACGTGATATTTCAGAATTTTGATAACCCGTTTTGCTTACGGTTTTTTCGTCACGTATTTATTTTCCAGAATATATCTGCATCTTATATAACAATGAAAAACATACAATCTAAAATCAATTTATTGAAACAACGAGCCATTGATCTTGAGGTCGAGAATGCAAAGCTAAAACAGATTATAAAATAAAATGCTAAACACAAAGCCAATAACGTTAACCTCTCAGCCGAAAACGCCAAGGTTAAGATAGAGTTAAGACGGGCTATGGGAGAGAATGCTAAGCTTAAAGCTGAATCTTTACGGGAGGTTAAGACGCGCGAAAGGATTGAAAAAACTATGCTAGACTTAGATGGGTGTTTATATCGCAAATCATTATCTATGAAATAGTTAGCATATCATTTTTCATGATCACATGTGGTTGCTCCTTGGGGCTCTATGACACATATGCAGATTCACACTCAATTATTAACAAAATACGAAATACGAATTAAAAATAGGGTCAAAGAGATAATAACAAATAATTGCTTTATTAATAATATATAGTGATATTTTTTGCTCCGCAGCCATGAAGTGGCTATAGATATATTAGATAAATCGTGGAGTAGCGGACGTTTAAAGGGAGGAACATCTCGAGCCCTAACCCATAAAATGAGAGTTCCTTTCCCTACTCCATACTATTATTGTTATCATTACTATCATCTAAAAGTATATTGCTACTACTCGAGAAATTATTTCTATTGCTATTACTGCTATCTTTTTTCCAGTTTTCTTTTTCAACCCAAGCTTCGATTTTGTCTAATGATGTACGTTGTGGCGATTTTTGATGCTGATAGAATTTTGCGAGTGTGGATGGGCTGAGGTCTATTTCATCGGACAGGGCATTGTACATTTTCGTAGGAGAACGTTTTTCTCTTTTTCTTCTCTCGTTAAATATGGCTGTAAATTCGACCTAAAGAGTTTCTGTTTCACTAGAATATTCGGTTCTGTGACTTAGCACGGATGCTTGCCCTAAATAACGAAACAAATATGTTAGTGCTAAGAAACGTGGTTAAATAAAATCTAAGTTATATGTGATTAAATTTACAGTCATTCCACAAACCTTGACTTCGGGCTTCACTTCTCCATTCCGTTTCATTTTGAATTCTATTCATATCATTTTTTAGAGTCAACATATCTCGTTTTAAGTCTTTTATATCCGCATTTATCGTGGTAAGAATTTGGTTTTGTATTGGGCGGGGGGCAGGAGATGCGTACATATTTTTTCGAATTATAAATAATAAAATTGCAAGGATAGCGTACATTGTTACATTTTTCCAGGCTATTGTATAAAGCATCTCCATTGTTAAGATACCCTGATTATATAATTCATGGACCACAATTATAACGATGAAAATCGAAATGAAAAAAATATCAGATGTATTGAGTGGCATATTTATCGCAGAATAAAATTTTGTTATAGCTAATTAATGTTTTATTTGTGTATTGACGCGCGATTCAATAGTGATTTTTATGCGATTGTTAACAATATAGAATGATTTCTTACCAGAGACTCCAGCGAATTCATCCTGTTTTTATATGTTAAAACTCATTATCGGCGATATATAACATTGGTTCGATGAATTTCGTACTAAGTCGTGGATCAGCGACCTTAATATAACTGTTGTTCCAATTACTAAATCCACTAATGCATCGATTTACATTTATAGATCAGCGAGCCGTGGTATTGGTTCTTCTTCGAACGATCTTGCCAGAGGCAGACACACAGTGGCTAGATTCGATCCGTGATATTGGCTCTTTACATTTTATACTAAAGAAGTAAATCCCAGAAGATGATGACTTCGTATTAATATTGCGCAATGGGTGATCGCTCACCTATAAAATCGTCTGTGCGATAATTAGCAATTCCTCATGTATCACACGATTTTTGTTTGTTACTTAATTGAGGTGCAATGAGGTCTTATTTCGGAATAAATGACACTTCGACTCGGCATCTCACGTTATTTCAAACACATGCTTCGATCACGGGTAATAAGAACGTGCGACGTAATACGTAAAAAATCTGATTATCCTGATTGCGGTTTATCAATGCAATTAAAATATCTTACTACAAAACGAAATTATGCCAGAAGTGTCAGGTGGTGCATTTCCACGTATACATATGTGTCAAAGACACTATTTCCTTGAAATGACTCTCCGAGTCTAGCTCCGCTATACTCACATTTACTCGATTCAAATCTGGGAAAAAGGTTTAACATAATCATGCTAGTCTATAATTCAAAGAATTATCTCTAAAGGATCTTAATACAGAAATAAAATCACTAAATTCAGACTCAGTTTCGGAATCACTAAATTCAGACTCAGTCTTAGAATCACTAGATTCAGACTCCGTTTCAGAATATTCTGAATCGTAATATTCGCTTAGATCAATTGAGGTATTCTCCACATTTTGATCAGAAAACTCGATTAATATAACTTCTCCATCTGAATTAATTGTGGTAAATTTAGGAAATAATAATTCGTAGAATGTATATAATGAAGGGGATACTATATCAATGTTATTTCTTGCGTAATATATCCTTTTTTCCTCATTAGTCTCCCAGTATTTTCCATCATACTCATCAATCCTGTCACCCAATCTCATTAGCCACGTACTTCCCAAAACTAAGTCGTATTCGGGTTTGTCAATAACTACAAAATACATATATGATTTTCCCAAATATGAGGGGGGTTTCAACTCGAAGATATTAGGTAAAGAAACAGAAATATTTTTTTTATCAGTCCAACCTCTCACCATTACCTTCTTGCCAGCATTTGTTGCGCCAACACCAAGTTTTTCCACTGCAGGATATCGTGATTCCCAATCTCTAGAAATATATAAGTCCATTTTTTTGGCAAGTGCTTTACTGATACTGTTATACTGGGATTTGGGATCGATAAGTGCTTTAACAGTTGTTTTACTATCAATGAATGTACAGTCCACTATTAATCTTTTGCGAATTTCTCTAATCACTTCGGTTTTCCATATATTATCTAGACTACAGCAATTTTTAAGATCTTGGATCGGAAGATTCTTTGTAATAGATGGTATCAATTCAGACGGAATAAGATCAAGCAAATTTGTATACATTGTTTTAAGTGTCTTGACACTAGCTCTGCTATATAACCAATCAAAAATCAATATGATAATTATTTACTTACCTATTCTCACTTACTTTTATCTTTGGAGTTATATATGATGATAGAGCTAACCTGTAAAGTGCTTATTCCTCTGCATCTACGTTATCTCAAACATATGCTCATGATCACGATAATCCAATTTTTATTGCAGATCAAGGATCACAGTTTATTATACGATTAATTTATGTCTCGAGGCTACTTTACGCACCTTTGTACAATTATATACCTTGTTCTTATTTCGCTTCTTTTTAGGTTTAGAATGGATAGAGCCGAGGTCTTTAGACTCATGTATCTTTTTTACTGNCTAATCACTTCGGTTTTCCATATATTATCTAGACTACAGCAATTTTTAAGATCTTGGATCGGAAGATTCTTTGTAATAGATGGTATCAATTCAGACGGAATAAGATCAAGCAAATTTGTATACATTGTTTTAAGTGTCTTGACACTAGCTCTGCTATATAACCAATCAAAAATCAATATGATAATTATTTACTTACCTATTCTCACTTACTTTTATCTTTGGAGTTATATATGATGATAGAGCTAACCTGTAAAGTGCTTATTCCTCTGCATCTACGTTATCTCAAACATATGCTCATGATCACGATAATCCAATTTTTATTGCAGATCAAGGATCACAGTTTATTATACGATTAATTTATGTCTCGAGGCTACTTTACGCACCTTTGTACAATTATATACCTTGTTCTTATTTCGCTTCTTTTTAGGTTTAGAATGGATAGAGCCGAGGTCTTTAGACTCGTGTAATTTTTTTGCTGGCTTTGAGGTGCAAGTGAGAATTTCTACATCATCAGATAATTCAGTTTCAGAATTTGAGGTATTGCTATTATAATCATAATTATCTGAATACATATACTGACATTGTTCGACAATATTCTCTAGCTTTTTATGGAACATACGCATTCCGTATTCCAGATCTATAATAGAATCTTTGAGATATTTAAACTCATTTTTCACTTTTCGTTCTGCATGATCATTAAAATTTTCTATCATTTTGATTGGTACTGTGAAATAATTCTGCTAATATATATTATACAAAAAAAATACGTAATTTATTCTTAATTATGAGTACACAACGCGTTTTAGCTTTACCTGAAATTCTCGAAAATATCTTTAGCTATATTACAGATTATAAAAACTTAGTTAAGCTTCTTAGAGTTAATTATACATGGCAATTGGAAGCAGTTCGAGCTATTATAAAATTTTATAGAAATATGTTTTATCGATATAATCACAGTATTTTAAATACATTACTAATATATGATTTGGGTCATCTTCAAGGTGATGACAGTAAGCCTGTTTATAATAAAATATATTATCCCGGACTCGAAGAAAATATACATGATATAAATTTTAAAAAGCTATTCGAATATAAATTATCTGATGTTGAACATGCTATTGTAGGACTTCAAGTATTATATTATGTATCTCTACCTTTGATTATAACGAAAAAAATTGATAATCTTATATCAGATTATTTACATTTAGAAAATAAAATTGATGATATATTATATAAATATGTATATAGTATTTATGATGATGTTTTATAAGGGAAAAAATCTTTATCTTTGTTTAATCAATCAAACCAGCGAAAAAATTAAATATGGTAGATGGGTAGGCCGACTTGCTTTCCTACATTAGGTAAATATAAATATTGTTTCGGCTAATTGTTTTTTAAATTCTCTAAATTCTGGATTATATGCTATTTGTTTTCTCATGTATAAATTATTTCCTTTTTTCCTCTTCACCTCTCGGAAAAAAGATATATATGTTATTGCCTTGTAATGGAGCTTTGATCTTATCAGTATATGTTATATGGACTTTTTTCTGGCTTTGAGCGCGCCTTCTCACAGTTCCTGTTTGAAGACACATGATTTGGATCGTGAACAATGATCTCGGCATATAACGGTAAAATTCCCGATCATGAACAAACAAAGTGAAGTGAATTAAGTGTTAGAGACACCGCACTCCGTGCGTCGGGGCGAAAAGGCGGTATTTTTCAGGATAAAATTTTGATAGCTTTAACCAGTTTTCTGATGTTTCTGCCCAATTAATAAAATTTAGACCGCATTCCGTTAGCATATCTCGTACTGTCATTTTTATGTGTCTTGACACTAGCTTCGCTATTATTATACAAAAATAGAACTATATCTCGATAATTAATTACAGATTGAATTTTTATTCATTTTATATATTTACTCAATTATTACTTAACATGTCAACCTCTAGTAATATCGAAATTAATAAACAAATCGATGAATATAAAGAAAAGCTAGTTGAAAAAGGAATGTATGGCGATAATTTTGAGATTTTATATCTCGGTGGATTTATTGCTAGAAAAATTTTACTTCATGAGCAGGATGTAAGTTATGTCCATAATAATAAAATAGAGCATGTACCACATGAGGAGTTTCTTAAGCTAATTAAGCTAATAGAATTATTTTATATCCTGTATAAAAAAAATTTCGAAACATATGGTCTATTCGATGTCGATATTGATTAGTGATAAGGCCTTTGTTATATTACCTATTTCCCACTTAATCTCTAATGCTTTATCAGTAAGATCATCTATTTCTTCTTCCAATAAACGGAATTTTTCCTCAAGTTTATCAAGCTTTTCATATATCCTTTTAGTATTGGGATAATACGATTTTTTTATTGGAGAGCAGTCCTGTAGACGATTCTCCGAATCATGGCTCTTCGAGCCTACTTTAGTTGATGTCATTTTTTTGTAATATATATTATTTAGATAAAAAAAATATAAATAAATATACGGAAAGAAATATCACAACTTAGGCAAGTAAGTTGATCTATTATTGATATTGAGGTTTTAACTCTAGCTTCATCATTCTTTTTTCAGCTTCTTCATGGGACATTCTTTTATCAATCATTTTCTTATACGCAATAATACGCCAATCCCCAAAGGCTAATGTAGTAATTCCATCTGATAAAATCCATCTCTTAGTATCTAAAGGGCTAATACCAATTTTAGATGAACGAAGAAGTCTAATAATATGGTCTTTACTTCCTAATCTATGCATTGTTACCATGCATTCTTTTCGAGATTTTAAACAATTTTCATACATATCATGAGTAAGATTCTTTTTAACTACTACCTTTTGTACTCCTTTAGCTCTTCGATCTGTTTTTCCATCAGCGAAAATATAACTATAAAGCTTGGGTCTTGGTCCGCAAAATTTCCACATAGCAGTACCACAACTTTCATCTTTAAACTTACCTGGAACTTTCTTATTCAAAGCAATTTTCTCCTTTCCTAAAGCTTGGTATACGGGATGTTCTGGTTTATAATCACTAAAATCAAAATGTTCTTGCATCTCTACCATATCTTTATAGACATTCTCAGTTCGGATAAGTAAGATAAGAGAATCAGTATCAGTATATACTACTTCAACATTATCTCCATATCGCTTCTTTATAATATTATAATAGAAATTATACATGGTAATCTTACTTTCATCAAGAACAGTCATGCCAATGAAGATAGGTTTACTAAGTCTAGCTTTTGATTGATGACGAGAAATACCTATCAAATTCTCTGCTAAAATTCTATGAGACTTGTAACTAGGATCAGCTATTAACTTTTTAAATTTCTTTGCCTCAGATTTAGGACGAACAAAATCTATTCTTTGATATTTACGCACATTTTCAACAGTCTTTCCATAGTTAGCATTACCAAGAAGTTTATACATATTTTTTTCAAAATCATTCTTAGCTAAAGCTCGAGATCTTGCCAATTCTTCCATAAAAGGTTTCATCCATGGACTTTGGTCAAATTCTATAGCTCGATGGATTTTGGTAAGTACCATTCCTTGTTTTATATAAAATTGTAAAGCTCGATAATGGACTATATACTTCTTCTTATTATTGAGATTGGGAACGAGTTTCTTAGTTTTTGTATAATGTTTTAAATCTTTAATATAATCTTGTCCACACTTACTCATTTCCTCTTTGAAAATCTCGATATTTTCAGGAGCTAAAGGATATGAAGTATGAGCTTTGTGTAATTTATATGGATAATCAAGGTCTACCTCAAGAATATAACCTTTGAGTGCGTCATCAGAAATCTCACACTTGGTAATTTTATCAAAAAGAACTGGAGTTTCTTCTGGTGTTGTCCATCTATGTCCCCCCGTTGGCATAGATTCCATCATCGATCCAGTATATAAAGCATTGGCATCAACATATAATAGCCAAGTAAAGAGCTTTTTCATTGCTTCTTCTGAATCTGGATTAAAATCAGGGCATTGAGGATTATTAGCTTTAACTTGACGATTACTTACCATTGTAATGCCTCCTCGAATACCTTTCTCACAGAAGAGATACATATTATCATCGGTAAATAGCTCAATCTCTTGTCCTGTAGTTTTATATAGAGCATCTTCTGCAAATGAAGGGAGGGAAACATAGTGAGTAATATCTAATCCAAACTTACCTTTCATTAATTTTCGGAATCCTTCCAAACAATCTGCTAATAATAGTACATCGAGGTTAAGATAAAAGTCATGGTAATCTCTGAATGTTTTCATATCAAAAGATTTCCATACCTCTTGTGCTATTTTATACGCTTTTTCTGAGCATTTAGATTTGTTGAGGATGCTGTCGAAAGCCTCAATAGGAGGAAGAGAAGTAGTATCCATTTTTTCTGGCGAATTAAACCAATCATATGGAAAAGGGGCTTTACGAAATACTAAGTCATCTCTTCCTTTCGGCCCATGTTCTCTAGTTATAGGGAATCTCTCTGGATGGGCAAAGCATCTATTCGAGTCGATTCGATAAAGATGACCAAACTTTTTACATGGTGTGTCTAAAGAATTTCCATCTTTATCTACTTCTTCTTTACATGGTTCAGCTCCTAAGTTAGATATATGTGAGTCAAGACTTCCCGGCATAAGCTGAAGAGAATCCATATATCTTTGATTTCCAATATCAAGAGTAAGATAGTTTTCCATATTATGGGGGATGGTACTTATCTTTTTTTTACTTATTCGTCCCATAGCTTGGGAAATAAGATGAGCATCAAATTTACCTAGATTATGGAAATGAATTGGTAATTTAAACTGCTCTGGTTTGATTCGTAGTTGGAGATTACAAATACTATGTGCTGGACCTCTATACTTACCTGTAATATGGTCATGATCTCGAACTTTTTTTAAATTATCTTCTTTTCCAAATACTTTATTACATATCCAACATTCNTAGATTCCATCATCGATCCAGTATATAAAGCATTGGCATCAACATATAATAGCCAAGTAAAGAGCTTTTTCATTGCTTCTTCTGAATCTGGATTAAAATCAGGGCATTGAGGATTATTAGCTTTAACTTGACGATTACTTACCATTGTAATGCCTCCTCGAATACCTTTCTCACAGAAGAGATACATATTATCATCGGTAAATAGCTCAATCTCTTGTCCTGTAGTTTTATATAGAGCATCTTCTGCAAATGAAGGGAGGGAAACATAGTGAGTAATATCTAATCCAAACTTACCTTTCATTAATTTTCGGAATCCTTCCAAACAATCTGCTAATAATAGTACATCGAGGTTAAGATAAAAGTCATGGTAATCTCTGAATGTTTTCATATCAAAAGATTTCCATACCTCTTGTGCTATTTTATACGCTTTTTCTGAGCATTTAGATTTGTTGAGGATNAGCTGAAGAGAATCCATATATCTTTGATTTCCAATATCAAGAGTAAGATAGTTTTCCATATTATGGGGGATGGTACTTATCTTTTTTTTACTTATTCGTCCCATAGCTTGGGAAATAAGATGAGCATCAAATTTACCTAGATTATGGAAATGAATTGGTAATTTAAACTGCTCTGGTTTGATTCGTAGTTGGAGATTACAAATACTATGTGCTGGACCTCTATACTTACCTGTAATATGGTCATGATCTCGAACTTTTTTTAAATTATCTTCTTTTCCAAATACTTTATTACATATCCAACATTCCCTAGCTAAATTATGCGTTTTTTCTTCTTGACTAGTTAACTTTTTCATTGGTTCTCCAGGCCATCTGAGTCTACAATAAATTGTATTTGCAAGACGGTACATTATTCCTATATCTACTCCGAGGGGATCTCTTCTATAAGCTTGGTAAAGACTTTTTAATTCATTCTTAATTCTAGTTAAATTCTCTTTATCATACTTTCTCATCGTCACACTTAAATCCCAATCTTGATAGGTAAAAAAGATATCAAGAAATTTCTTGGTTATTAATTCTGGTAAGATTTTTGATTCTAATAATTTGCATAAAGCTTTCGCACTTTTTCGAATTACATGTTCTCCTGCGAGAAAGTCTTGACATTGTTCAGCTTCCTTTTCCATTGCTTTGATAAATTCTCCAGCTGGATCATCACCCCTGATTTTTACTGGTACTCTAGTTTTGCCGTCACTACGAGTAATTATGTAATTAAATCCTATAACTTTGTGTTCCTGAATTGCTGTTGTTTTCGATCCTTGATTCTTTTCAATAATAGTAGAGAGAGTCTCTGCATCTGCTTTGCAAGTAAAGGGTGCATCTAACATTCGTTCATATCTTCTGAATTTATATATATTTCTACCTTCCTCTGGCGTTACAGTTCTTTGCACTGGAGTATTGATCCCTTCACAATCTTCCATATGTATAGCATCAATCTTGAGATCATGAGTTCGGTGGCTTACACAATAATCACAAACATATAACTTACCATTGTGTTTAGTTGTATATCCAGCTAACTTTCCTAACCTATCTCTTCCTTGGATTAAACAATAATGTTGAGCTGGTTCTCCTGTCTTTGGGTCTTCTCCTGTTATCAATAAAAGTCGAATCAAGTAACGACCCTCACATAATGCTATATCTGTATGATCACATCCCTTTTTGAAACATGATCTAGGTGCAATTCTTTTCGGGATAAGTTCCTTTTCACTCCATCCATAAATTGATATAGATATAGCCGGATTCTGTTTCTCAAACTTTTCTATTGTATCATTATCAGCTCTTACTGGAAATTGTATCCCTTCAAAATTTAACTTACCTAAGTGAGGGGTATACCAAGAAACTCGTTCTCGATGATATTGTGCTGGAAATAGTTCTGCAAGATTACAATATTCAAAGCATCGATCATCCTCATTTTGGATATTGATAATTCCATTATTTCGTTTTGGTATTCCTTTAGGTAATGGGAGATGAGAACTGGCTATTAATGGAACATAGATTGGCATCTCAATATTGACTTCTCCTGATTCTACATAATACCAACCTGAGCCTTCATGGACATATACTTCTATTCGATTTTCAATATCCCAAATAAGTTCATCTACAATTCTTGGGATGTCTTCCTTAGCAGTTACTACTACTGCTTTATTTTTGAAGGGAACTTCTTTATAATCTTTTTCTTCATCATTGTCTTCTGCAAATGTTTCATCTTCAAACAATCCCTGCTGATAATTTGTTGATCGACTCATTTTTCCTATGAGACATAATCGGGTCTTGAATCCATGTGTTAAATCAAAGCGATCATTGAAAATATTTATTATTTGTTCCCTAAGTGCATCGAGAGTATTGATAGGATCTTGTGAATATATACTTTCTTTTCCCATCTCAACTGAATAATGGTCATCCAATAGTTCACATCCAGAACTAATAATATCCGTTTGATGAAATTGTGGAATGGGTTCTAATATCCCCAATGTTTCGAGATATTCTCTTTCAGCTTGTGGAGATGGAATAGGCTCAATAATTTCTGGAGGATCAAATAATCCCAATGCATCGAGATATTCTATTTCTGGATTAGGTGGAGGAGCAGGATTTTGATTAGGAGATGGAACTGCTAAGTGGCATGGATTTTTATTACTAGCATAATGTTGACGAAGTTTTTGTGGTGATGAAAGACGGTGACCACAACAAGCACACGTTGTATTTTTTTTATCTTTTCTAGTCATAGTATATAATTGATTTATAATATATTACTTATATAAAATCTTTTGTTTAAATAATTATTTCACTATATCCTAAAAAGTATTACGTGATCTGGTGCTATAGTAGATTACTTGGTAGGGGTTCAAAATTAGATTCTAGCTATGAGGATAGACTTTGTCCCAACTTTTTTTCGATATATACCTGTTATATGCTTTAGTACTATAATAGTTTACGTACCAGGGTTTCAAAAAAAAAATTATTGTATACTAGTACTTTGTATAGATATTAAATAATTAATCTATTGAAAATATTCATCTGGTCCTTCATCTGCTGTATAATATTCAGAATCAGTACTTTCTTCTGTCTCATGATTAAAAATTTTACATGGAATATTTTTACTATTGTAATGTTGGCGAAGCTTTTGTGGTGTAGAAAGAATTTTACCACAGCATTCACAAGTACGATTTTTTTTATCTTTTCTAGCCATTGTATTTTTATTATATTATCTTTATTTAATTCTTTAGAATGCATGGTGGGGCTTCAAAATTAGATTCTAGCTATAAGATTAGACTTTGTCCCAACTTTTTTCGATATATATTGAGGATAGACTTTGT
>PQFF01000111.1:6190-19526 GCA_003547095.1 Diversispora epigaea | reverse complement strand
AAAAAATAAAAAAATAAAAAGGAAAACAATACCTACCTCTTCTCTCCCTTAGGAATACAGAATTGATTGGAGGCAAAGGTAATTATTTTTATTTTATTTTAAAAAAATGATTAAAATATAGAAAACAATACTTACCTCTCTCCTTTTAGAAATATGGAATTGGTTGAACAGGTGTACCGTTGTGAAGGATCTATTTTATTTTTTTTTTAAAAGAAAAAAAGAAAAATGATAATACTCTTTGATTGGGCGAGCATATGGTGACAAAGGTATCTATTTTTATTTTTATTTTTTAAAAAAAAAATTAAAATAAAAAAGAAAACAATACTTACCTCTTCTCTCCTTTAGGAATATGGAATTGATTGGACTATGTATGTGGTGAAATATGTAAGTGTTTTTTTTATTGTTATTTAATTATTTTCTTAAAAAAACAAATAATAATATTTATCTCTTCTTTCTCNTTCAAAATAGCCAGAATGTCCAATGATGAAAGTGATGAGTCTACAAAACAGATAGAAACAGAGTTATCACAGTCTGAACAATCTGAACAGTCTGAACAGTCTGATCTTGAAGTTATTGAACAAAATAATTTAAAAAGACAAAAGCAAAGACATAATTCATCTAAACGGCAAAAAAAAAATTCCCTTGAACCTGTAATAGTGATATCAGACTCAAATATAGATAGTCAACCTACAACTAGTTCAAATTCAAAAAAACTCAAAAAACACTATAAAAAATCAACAAAAATAAACTTGAATAAAATATCTAATCAATTGATTCCTACAACAAATACAAAAACAGGAACAAGTTGGATATGGGATTATTTCAAACAATATAAACCTATTGGGCAATATAGAAGAATTGGAGAGTGTTTAGTTCAACAAAAAAATAAGAAAGGATTTTGTGGTCATTTCATAGGTTCTGATGGGTCTACAGGCAATTTTATTTCCCATCTTGCTACACATAGAATTACAGAAGAAAGCCATAAGAGAAAAATGCATGAATTTAAAAATAATAATCAGTCATCACAACCATCTATTGAGGAAGTACTGAGAAGTAATCCTGATATTAAACAAAGTCGTGATAAAAAATTTGTTGGAATGTTAATTAAAGATATTCAACCAATAAGTATGTGCAATGATGAGGGATTTATTGAATTTATCCATGAGCTTGATCCTTATTATCAACTTCCAAGTAAAAAAACAATTCAACAATTATTAGCAGAATCATATAATCAAATTAAAACCATTTTGGTAAAAAAATTTAATGAAGAAATTACTTCATGTTCTTTAACTACTGATTTATGGACAGCTAAAAGTAGAAATGGTTATATTGGAGTGACTTGTTCTTTTATTGATAATGATTTTAAACTTTGTGAAGCTATTTTAGCAATTCAATATATACCATATCCCCATACTGGATATAATATTTGTAATGTATTACATGAAATTATTTCAAATTGGAATTTAACTGGAAAAGTTTTTACCATAACAACAGATAATGGATCAAATATGGTCAAAGCAGGAAGATTGATGACTGAACTTACAAGACTTCCTTGTACAGCACATACCCTTCAATTAGTAATAGGAAAAGGATTACTACCAGCTGAAGTTTTAATTGCAAGAGCTAAGCGACTAATTAATTTTTTTACTACACCTAAACAAACAGAAAAATTAATAGAAATACAAAAAAATAATAGTCATATCAATAATGAGGTAATTATTAAATTATTTATAAATTTTTAAATTAATAAATTATTGAAAACTTAATTAAACAACTTTATTAATATTTTATTATTTAATAAAAATATATTATTATAGAATTTGGAAAATATTCATGAATATTTGAGATTGATTTCTGATGTAGAGACAAGATGGAACTCTAGTTATCTTGCATGGAAACGTCTAATTAAAATTAAAGATCTTGTTGAAATTATGGCAACTACTATGATGATTGATCCAGATCCTTCAACAAAGTATGATGGAAGAAGATTAAGAAATATAAATTTAATAGAAGAGGAATGGCAAGCAATTGGTGAATTAATTATAATTTTAGAAGATTTTGCTGAAGCAACAGAATACTTGGGTGGAAGTAAATATACTACTATTAGTTTGATGTATAGTATATTAGAAATAATCAGTCAAAAATTATTACCTGATGATTCAGAAATTGAAATTGTAGATTTAAGTAATCCAAATACAGCTTTTGATGATAATATAGGTTATACTGATGCACCAGAAGATGACACTGAAGGATTTAAAAGTAGAAAAATTAGTATTAATTCACCACAAAATTGTTTCAATTTAAAAAATAAAGTTAAAACTGCACTATATAATGCTATTAAACATTATTGGAATGTTCCACAAGAACATGAAATGTTGGCTGCATTATTAGATCCCAGATTTAAANAGTCAAGCAGGAAATATTATGACTATAAAAAGAACACAATTAACAGCAATTACATTTGAAAATTTAATTTTTTGTAAAAAAAATTGGCAATTGGCTGGAGGAATTTTTCCAGTGGATACATAAATAATAATTAAAAAAGAAATTTAATTAGTTTTAAAATAAAATAAATAGTTAAAAAAGAAATTTGGTTGCTTTTAAAATAAATTTTTTATAAATAAAAATTTATACTTTTTTGGTTGTTTTTAAAATAAATAAAATAAATTTTTATAAATAAAAAATTATCCATTTCTATTTGTTTTTATTTATAAAGTTACTGCATCAAGCTTAAAGTTATGATCAATTTTTTCCTTTGACAATCATTATTATTGTGTAATTGATTTTAAAAAATACTTTATAAATTACAAATCGGAAATAATTGTTGACGGTTGTCACATATAAAACTTTTTATTTTAATAAGTAAATGTCAAAAACGGTACTAAGTAACCTTAAAGACAAGAATAAATTGCGTATTATATTAAAAAGATAGACTTATATCATCAAAATTGAGGGAACTATTGACGATTAAAGTTCGAACGGGTGAAATCTTTTGAAATAACAATTGTTCACTCAATTTTAATATGATGCGCAATTCATTCTTATCTTTAAGGTTACTTAGTATCGTTTTTGATATTTACTTATTAAAATAAAAAATTTATATGTGACAACCTTTGACAATTATCTCTAATTTTTAGTTTTTTATTCACAGATATATAACGGATAAAAACAGATAAATAACGGATAAAAACAGATATATAACGGATAAAACAGATATATAACGGATAAGTACGGATAATAACGGATATCTAAGGATATCCTCGGATAATAACAGATATCCAAGGATATCCGCGGATATATCCGGATATTTAATTACAGATATCCGTATCCGTGATAAAGCTCACGGATTATCCGTTTACGGATAAACGGATATCCGGATCCCACCACTATTTAGGATAAAATTCAGTATCCCATAATTCGACATTACACATTTGTTCTTGATTTATGTCGAAATAGAACCGATTCTTGATTTTTTTGTACTAACGAACATATGCCAGATAATGATTTTCCATATTTATTCTATTTGTACTTATTTCATGAACAAAAAAGAACTGAATTTAACCTGAATAAATATCAATACTATCATCTTCAGATACAAATTTAGCTAGAATATATGAGCTTTTTTGGTGTCTAGGTGAAAATGTTGAACCAAATATTTCAAAACTAATTCGGCAANATAACGGATAAAAACAGATAAATAACGGATAAAAACAGATATATAACGGATAAAACAGATATATAACGGATAAGTACGGATAATAACGGATATCTAAGGATATCCTCGGATAATAACAGATATCCAAGGATATCCGCGGATATATCCGGATATTTAATTACAGATATCCGTATCCGTGATAAAGCTCACGGATTATCCGTTTACGGATAAACGGATATCCGGATCCCACCACTATTTAGGATAAAATTCAGTATCCCATAATTCGACATTACACATTTGTTCTTGATTTATGTCGAAATAGAACCGATTCTTGATTTTTTTGTACTAACGAACATATGCCAGATAATGATTTTCCATATTTATTCTATTTGTACTTATTTCATGAACAAAAAAGAACTGAATTTAACCTGAATAAATATCAATACTATCATCTTCAGATACAAATTTAGCTAGAATATATGAGCTTTTTTGGTGTCTAGGTGAAAATGTTGAACCAAATATTTCAAAACTAATTCGGCAACAACAATATTTGTTTATTCTTAATGGAATTATTATTGAATTTAAAGAATCAGTTTCAAATGGTTTCCGAAATTTCAAGTTTTCATATATATCATTATAATAAGCAACTATTAGATCTAAAATTCCATCTGCTAAAAGTGAAATATTTTCTAAAAATGGTTTCAACATTTCACCCAGAAATGGTTCTTTTCCAGAAATAGTTGATTCTTGAATTGTTCTCGAATATATCCAGAATCTTCTTATTTTATCATGACCAAATTGATCCATTTCTGAAAGAGATCCGACAAATTAACGAGTATTAAGAATTTTTAGACCTTTTGAATTATTTTCAGTATATATTATCTCATTTATTCTATTGTCATTGATTAATCAACGCATTAGTTCTGATTCGATTTGCCGATGACTATTGGATAGCGAACCTAATAAGCAAAAAATTAGAAAAAAATAATCAAAAAATAATCAAAAAATAATCAAAAAATAATAATCAAAAAATAATCAAAAAATCAAAAAAAAATAATCAAAAAATAATCAAATATATTAATTTATCAAGTATTCTATTCATTCTTTTAAATGAAAAGCACCAAAAAGTATATAATAGATCAAAATTATACGAACATGCGCTTAAATGAAGTGACAAGTGAAAATTTGGTGTTATTACATTTCTTTCATATTTTTTCTCAATTAATGTTACAACATCTACTATTTTCTTATGAATTTCATCTAAAGATTTAGTTTTTAGAATTCGATTTACAAAAAGATGACAAATTCAAACAAAATAAGTAAGAATCTTCCTATCTACTTTTTCTAAATATTTCCAAAGTACTACAGTAGCATAAATTGAAATAAAAATTCTCTATTGATCAGCAGTAAAATTAGAAAAACCTTTTCCACAGTCGATTTTTCCCGGAATTCAACCCAAATCGACAGGAACTTGAAATTCGTTCATTTTTTTTTAAATATTATTTAAATCATTTGATGATAAAACCCTCATATCTACTTAAATTCGTTTCACGATCCATTTTGCAATACCCAAAAATAAATAATGCATAAAATCAACTGTTATAAATCGAATTGGGTCAAAATAAGGTAGGCGCAACAATTCTGACCATCTTACTTCACTATTTTTTGTAAATTTCTTTCTAGCAGAATCCGAATTGCAACCTTTCCATTTTAAAGTATTTTCAAGATGCTTAGATGAATCTTTTGCAATAAACTATACATATCATCAAAACTATTGAATTTAGTCAGACATAATTAAAATTGTTAAAATTGAGAAAAATTGAAGTTGAGTCAAGGTAAATTTTGATTTTTATTAATGATTGATGCAATTAGTTGAGTCAAACGCAATTAAAAATTGAAATTTTAAGAGTTGAGTCAGGACCCCGAGCAATCTATAAATAGATCAGATAATACTAAATTAGAAAATAAGAAAGGAAAAATATAATTTTTGTAAGTAAATTTTTAAATTTTAATTAAAAATAAGCAACTTTTTAAAAATTTTACTATGGTAGCTAAGCAAACTCTAATGTGATCTATTTATAGATTTCTCGGGGTCCTGTTGAGTCAAGGTCAAATTAGTTTTGACGATATGTATACAATAAACCAATTGTCCATATCATCTATCTCAGCGAAATTATGTTGCCGATTTTTGTAATTTGCCTTTTTTTCGCATCGATAACAAGATACTAATGTGAAATGTGACCACAAATTTTTCTAGCAGCAGGTATATTACAAGAAACTAATATTAAAGCTGTCCGGATTTTCTTTCCATTCAGACAATTATTTGTCTTATTTAGAATAATTCCATTTCAAAGTGATTCCAATTTGTCCACAATTGGTGCCAAATAATGATTTATTTTATGTAGGCTAACTTCATTTGGACCCTGCAATAGTTCAAGAATTAGTAGATTTTCGCACTTAAATCAGATATATCTGAGTAGATTACAAATTGTGGCATAAATTACTTTAGTACTATAAATAGTACCATCATAAAGTTGAAACCAGTCAAGATTTATCATTAAACCAAAATGTGAATCCGTTGTCTCATTTCGGAAGAAATTTGGCTATACCTGCCACCCAAATTCGAAATCCAAATGCCGAAATCCCAAATGCCGAAATTCCAAATCCCAAATCCTAAATTATAATTAGTATTTTTTGCCAAAATCCCAAATCCCAAATACTAGTAATTTGTGCATTTTGGCGTCCCAAATTCCAAATTATTTGGGATTTGGGCAACACGTATAAATTTGACGAATTTTCGTCATTTGTTTCTTTGAAACTCTTCCAAATTTGACCATCATAAATGTCTGATAAAATTTTATCAGAATTCGTCTGATTTAACCAATGTCAATGAAAATTTTCGAAATTCAGACGATTATAAAATGCCATCAATTGTTGTCAAATTCTGGCAAATGGATAAACCAACTTGAATTTTAACTTAAATCTATTCATTGTTGGAACTTGTTCGGATAATATTGTTTGGCATTGGTGATTTCGTCTAGTTGCTGAATTTGGAAATTCGACATGCCGATATTTCATGACGGAATTGATATCATTTTCTTTATAATATTCCACTTCTTGCTTATTATAAAGCTTATGGCATTTCAGACATGTAGGAAAAGAGTAAAAATCATCTATTAATCCAAGTTCTTTTTTTGTTATATATATTGAATTAGAAAAAGTATCAAATTTGGAATTGCCGATTTCTAATAACAATAATTTAATGAACTTTATTAATGATTCTGTGGCAGTTTTAGGTAAGTTGAATTTTATCCGAAAGCTCATTATCCATAATAGAATCCATAAATATGAATTATTATTTGTCGATTTTGGATCAATCGGTTCATCAGGATCATAATTTGATGATGAATAATCTTCAAAAATATTAGAAAATTCATTAGCCGATTCTTCTTCACTTTCGATACTTATTTCTTCCATTTCTTCCATTTCATCTTCAGAAGAAATATTTAAAATTTCATCATCAACAATTACATTAGAAATTTTAACTGAAATTAGTTGATTTGTATGTCTTTTTGGACGTATTCTAGGTAAGAAGGTAAGATTTGGAATAATATCATTCTTTTCTATTTCTAGTAGATTAACATCTTGCGTAAGTGTAGTTGATTTTGATGATGAAGATTCATCAATTCGTTTACTTTTTTCGATTTCTTGCCGATTTTGAAAAGATTCTATTGAAATTTCTGATGACTCATTAGACAAATCATGAATTACCTTTATGCGAGGATCTATTAATCTTCTATTACATTTCGGATAATTACATAAAACTAATCTACTATTACTTGATGGTTGATTTGAGGTTGATTCTTCACCAAGTATATTAGAAATTGATCTATTTCTACTATTTCTATTTCTATCCGAAGATGTATCATCTTCATATAATACAAAAGCTAATGATCTTTTTCTTATTATTTTTTTCTAAATTAATATTATTTTTTCTAAATTATTTTTGAAATTTTTTAAAAAATAAAAAGAAATATTTTAAAAATATTCAAAAAATCAATATATAATAAGATCAGAAAAAAATCAATAAGATTTCTGAATCTAAAATTATTTTGATGTAAGAATAGCGTAAGAATAGTGTAAGAATAATGTAAAAATAGTGTAAGAATAGTGTAAGAATAATAAAATTTACAAATAAAAGTATTTTTTTTTGCTCTTACTTTAATTTATTACTTTTCCAATTACTCTCTAAAATATCCAATTACTTTCTGAAATATACTTGATTACATTTTTTTCTATTTTTTGCTATACTTTTTTTATACTTTTTTTATACTTTTTTCATTCTGCTTTTTTCTTCTACTTTTTATATACTTTTATATACTTTTTTTGTTTTATTTTTTCGCGCTTTCTCTTTTCTCCTTTTTTTTTTCATTCTTCTTTCTCTTTTCTTCTTTTTTTTTCATTCTTTTCTTTTCTTCTTATTTTTTCTTTCTTCTTTCTATTATTTCTTATTTCTTATTTCTTCTTTTTATTATTTCTTTCTTCTTTCTATTATTTCTTATTTTTTTTTTTTTTACTTATTTTTTCTTATAATGTCTCAAGAATCGCGAACACTGCGAATTTATATAAAAAGACGCGTTAAGTTTTCTTCTTTGCAAAATGAACTTTCTTCTGCTTATAATGAGCCAAAATCTTCTGAAACTNTAAGAATAGTGTAAGAATAATAAAATTTACAAATAAAAGTATTTTTTTTTGCTCTTACTTTAATTTATTACTTTTCCAATTACTCTCTAAAATATCCAATTACTTTCTGAAATATACTTGATTACATTTTTTTCTATTTTTTGCTATACTTTTTTTATACTTTTTTTATACTTTTTTCATTCTGCTTTTTTCTTCTACTTTTTATATACTTTTATATACTTTTTTTGTTTTATTTTTTCGCGCTTTCTCTTTTCTCCTTTTTTTTTTCATTCTTCTTTCTCTTTTCTTCTTTTTTTTTCATTCTTTTCTTTTCTTCTTATTTTTTCTTTCTTCTTTCTATTATTTCTTATTTCTTATTTCTTCTTTTTATTATTTCTTTCTTCTTTCTATTATTTCTTATTTTTTTTTTTTTTACTTATTTTTTCTTATAATGTCTCAAGAATCGCGAACACTGCGAATTTATATAAAAAGACGCGTTAAGTTTTCTTCTTTGCAAAATGAACTTTCTTCTGCTTATAATGAGCCAAAATCTTCTGAAACTTCTAAAAAAAATGTTGATATCTCTTTTTTAAAAGAAAAATACAATATTCGTCTACTACGATCATATAAGGAACAAACTTCTGCTCTTCAAACTGTACATTTTTCGGAAGAACTTGAAAGTACAATTCCAGAAACAATAGACAAATTAAAAACTGGTAAATACTTGTATATATTCTATTTGCTACATTGTTTCCAAAATAAGCTTTGTTTCACAAAATATGCTTCCAGATTTTATCTCATTTTCAGAAAATTGAAAATTAAAAGAGGAAATTGCCAAACTTAAAATGCAAAACTCTTAAATGGAAATTGATTTTGAAGAAAAATTAGAAAAAAGCCAAGAAAATATAAATCAAATGAAGAATGAAATAAATTTTCTGGCAAATATTAATCAATAATTCGGTGCTGAAAATGATTAGCTCATAAAAAATCTTGATCGATTCCGAAAATATCAAATTCCAGAATCTATTTCGGTAAAATCCAGTTTAGATAATTCTGGTATTGAACTTGAAATAATTCCTTTAAAACGTCCAAAAGGACGAAAATTAAAATCCAAAAAAATCGTCAAAACAAATAAAGGAAAAAGAGTGTTTGGCAATGATTCAGAAGAAGAAGATACTGAATCAGATAATGAAAAGAATGAAAAAGGTACCAGAGTTAGTAATTCGATTAGCATTCAGAATGTGGTTTTAAGCAATTTCTTATTATTTTTATTTTATTTTTTACAGAATGAAATGAAAACAATTATAAAAACAATTGATTCCGAATTTAGTCTTAACTACAACCAAACATTTACTAATGCAAATAATTGCGAAATTCGTCGCAAATTAATACCGGAATTACAAAAATCGTTAGCACCGAAATTTAGACCTTCGGTTATGCAATTAACAAAATGGCTCAATAGTATACATAAATCTCGACGAGCCACTGCGCAAATGCGTAATTCTGGAAAACTTCCGAAAGATTTTTGTCGTGTATATGCCAACAATCGGCAAAATGATATATATAATTTATTATTTACAGTTATTACTTTTATTATGTCAATTATATCAGGAAATTTTTTATGTTGGAGGTTATTGTAATAATTTCATTTTCAAAGGTTATTGAAGGTTATTGGATCAATAACTTTCGCAAATATTACGTTTATTATGATAAAGTGAAGGTTATTGAAGGTTATCAATATCAATAACCTCTGGAGTATTACGTTTTATTAATAAAAATGAAGGTTTTCGGTACCAATAACCTTCGTAAATATTACGTTTATGTTGGAGGTATTCGAAGGTTATCGGAGTGAAGGACTTTGAAAGCTTACGTTTAAAAAAATTTACTGATGTATATACTAAATTATATGATTATATTCTGGATTTAGAAAAAAATCTGTCGTATTAAAGTGGCAAAAAAANATAGTATACATAAATCTCGACGAGCCACTGCGCAAATGCGTAATTCTGGAAAACTTCCGAAAGATTTTTGTCGTGTATATGCCAACAATCGGCAAAATGATATATATAATTTATTATTTACAGTTATTACTTTTATTATGTCAATTATATCAGGAAATTTTTTATGTTGGAGGTTATTGTAATAATTTCATTTTCAAAGGTTATTGAAGGTTATTGGATCAATAACTTTCGCAAATATTACGTTTATTATGATAAAGTGAAGGTTATTGAAGGTTATCAATATCAATAACCTCTGGAGTATTACGTTTTATTAATAAAAATGAAGGTTTTCGGTACCAATAACCTTCGTAAATATTACGTTTATGTTGGAGGTATTCGAAGGTTATCGGAGTGAAGGACTTTGAAAGCTTACGTTTAAAAAAATTTACTGATGTATATACTAAATTATATGATTATATTCTGGATTTAGAAAAAAATCTGTCGTATTAAAGTGGCAAAAAAAATATTTAGAAAAAATGATTCTAATATTATAAACTATGATAAAGAATCATTATTGCGAATGTTGGCGGATCGCGCCTTTCATTCACCAGAAATGTTCGATACCGACGAAAAAGATAATTCGAAAACAGTAGTAAATGTTTATGATCTTTCTTGACGATCTGCAGAGGTTAGTATTTATTTCTAAAATGTTACTAATTTATTACTAATTTATTATCGATTTATTAATGATTTTATTTTTTCTTTTTCAATTTATTACCGAAATATTACTAATATTTATTTTTTCTCTTTTTTTTTAATATTATATATATCTTTTTATTTATTATCGATTTATTATTAATATTTATTTTTTTCTCTTTTAATTTATTACCGAAATAATACTAATATTTATTTTTTCTTTCTTTTTTTTAATATTATATGCAAAAAATTATATTCTTTTATTTATTACTGATTTATTATCAATTTATTATTGATATTTATTTTTTTTCTTTTTTAATTTATTATCGAAATATTACTAATACTTATTTTTTCTTTCTTTTTTTTAATATTATATGCAAAAAATTATATTCTTTTATTTATTATTGATTTATTACCGATTTATTAATAATTTTATTTTTTTTCTATTACCGAAATATTACTAATACTTATTTTTTTTCTTTTTTTTTTAATATTATATATCATCAGGAAATTTTAAAAGACGAAAATTTCTGGAAAATTTTCACTTCGAAAATTTTTCGCAATTTTTCACAAAAATTTGCAGAAATTTGCGAAATTTTTCGAAAAGTTTCGAAGTGAAAATTTCTGGAAGATTTTCGCATAAAATTTACGAAAATTTCCACTTCAAAAAATTTTCGAAAAACTTGCAAAAATTTGCAGAAATTTTTGGTCAAATAAAAAATGTTTTTTATTTTGTAACACAAAATGATCTTGTTTATTTACTAAATAAATGATCTTGTTTCGAACTCTTTTAAAAATTATTATTCTCATGAAATTTTAGGACAAAAATTTTCGGAAATTTTCAAAAATTTATTTATTTCTCAAGTAAGTATGTTGGTTTTTGACGAGGTTGGGGTTGTCCGAAACTTCTTGAGTCCCTTTGGTTATGTTAAACTAATGGATTAGGGTAGAGTTCCTATAAGAAAAGTTCTCGACGTTCCCTTTTCTTGATTAACACAACTCTTATACTACGATGTGTTGCCTTTTCCGTGGATTTTTTCTGCGTAACAGGTAGTAGTTTAGCAGGTTATGTTCATAACTTTGCTGTTCTTTACTTTTTCCGTGGGTTTTCGGAGTTCCGGTAGTCGTTCAGCAGGTTATTCATAACCTTGCTGTCTAGAAGTAAGATACTCTCGGACGCTAATATGCTTACTTAAAAACAGTGCACTGTTTATTCAATACTGTTTCTAACATCTTTTTTCTTTTCTTTTTCATTAGTATTGATTCGGAATTTTCCAAAGATTTTCGATGAATTTTATTTTTTATTTTTTTTCAAATATTCAAATTAGATTAATTCTTTAGTTTTTTTCGATCACTTTTAAATTAATTGTTATTTTTCGCAATATTTCATAAAAATCTTTATGTAAAAAAATATAATAAACTAATATATATATACTAGTCATCAGTAAATTTCCGAATAATAATTTTGGTATAATAATTTAATAATCTACTTATTTTCGTTTACAAGTGAAGTTACAAATACTTACAATATTAATCGATAAAGGATATTTTATGGCATCCATTTTTTGAGTTATTAGATTAGTTTTTATTATTTTTATTATTTTCGCAATATTTCATAAAATCTTATGTAAAAAAAAAATTATAATAAACCAATGCGTTCTTTATTATGTAAAAATATAATTAACTGATAATATATAATAAACTGATAATAAAATGTAATATAATAAAAAAAATATATATTTTTGAATTTTTTTAATGTTTCAGATCTTTTCGAAATCTATTCCCATTCATTTCTTTTTTCTCTTTCACTTCTTCTTTCTTCACTTCTTCGTTCTACGTTTCTTCTTTCTACGCTTCTTCCTACGCTTCTTCTTTCTCCGCTTCTTCTTCCTTCTCTTTCTTTACTTCTTTTTCCTTCTCTTTCTTCACTTCTTCCTTCTCTTTCTTCATTTCTTTCTTCGCTTCGTTCTACGCTTCTTCTTTCTATGCTTCTTCTTTCTCCGCTTCTTCTTCCTTCTCTTTCTTCACTTCTTCTTCCTTCTCTTTCTTCATTTCTTTCTTTGCTTCTTTCTCTACTTCTTCTTTCTCTTTCTTCACTTCTTCTTTCTTCATTTCTTTCTTCGCTTCTTCTTTCTCCACTTCTTCTTCCTTCTCCGCTTCTTTCTCTTTCACTTCTTTCTCCACTTCCTTCTCCCTCATTTCTGCTCACTTCCCCTTCATCCTCATCCTCATCCTCATCCTCATCCTCATCTGATGTACTTGAGTCACTTTTCGTTTCTTCGTTAGAATCCGAGTCTTTCAAATCAAATTCTCGGCTGGTTTCCATTTTTTTCTATTAATAAAATTCTTTTTTAGTATTTAA
>PQFF01000110.1:48717-63910 GCA_003547095.1 Diversispora epigaea | reverse complement strand
GATTCTTTTTTTTTATAAGGTGTTATATTAATACATCCAACATATCGTATCATTGATCTCCATGCTCCTAATATAGTATTGGTAATTTCAAAATCCGCTGGATATATAGAAGCAAGATGGGAGGAAAATTCGATGATAGTTGTTAATTGTTGTTTCCATTTAGCAAAAAACAGGTACCAATCTAAGTCAACAACTGAAATTCTCCTTTTTAAATATTTTTCAAAAGCATGTGTCATTATTTCAATATTGTTCCAGTCACACGCTTTGCAATACGGTACGTTTATATAAATTTGAATAGCTTGTATGACGAATTGATTACATAATCCAAATAAATCCTTGCCATTATAATTCTTCAAAATATCCGGTTTTGTCCAAACATCATTTGGGGATTCTCCAGTATAAGTTTGAATTTTGTTTTCTTGATGATATATATCTATTCTACACTCAGTATTCATTATTGATTGGTATATTAAAGAGTGTTGTCCACGATACTTATGAAAAAATGATGAACGATAACCAGGACCTGCAAAATTCCATTCCGCTTGATCTGAACAGGACCCCGAAATATTATAATAAATGTCATAAAAGATCTGCAAGATTTTGGTTCAAAATATGCAACTATTTTTTATATTAACTCTATGCAAAATTTTTATGAGATATCTAAAATATAGTAAAAAATATGCAAATAAAATTATGACTTATAATTAAAGTAATAAATATTTTGCAGTGGCTCATAGTTATAGTATCAAATCGCTGCATCAAGTTTTATAGTTATAAGATGCATCAAAGAACAAATTAATTACACCGTGAAGCGATTGTGTAACTTTATTTTTAAAGATTTACACATAAAATTCTGTTTTAGACTTCTCTCACAATTTGTGGAACAGGGAACGATTTTTCATAAAGGTATTCCTATGACAGATCGAAAGTTCCGGTTCTTAGCTACAAGGTGATATGTGTTTCATCTCTGTAGCATCGATATTCGTTAAGATAATGAGGTTTAAAGTCATGCAATTGTCAAAACGTCTATAAAAATTTAATATTTTTAAAGATTTACACATAAAAATTCCGTTTTCAGACTTCACTCCCAATTTGTGGAACGGGGAGCGATTTTTCACAAAGGTATTTCTATGACAGATCGAAAGCCCCGGTTCTTGGCTACAAGATGACATGTGTTTCATCTCTGTAGCATCGATATTCATCAAGATAATGAGGTTTAAAGTCAAGCAATTGTCAAAACGTCTATGAAAAAAGTTTTTAAAGAATTTTCATAGACTGCTTGACTTTAAATCTCATTATATTGATGAATATCGATGCTACAAGGATGAAACACATGTCATCTTGTAGCTAAGAACCAGATCTTTCGATCTGTCATAGAAACACCTTTGTGAAAAATCGCTCCCTGTTCCACAAATTGTGAGAGAAGTCTGAAAACGGAATTTTTATATGTAAATCTTGTAAATCTTTAAAAATATAGACGTTTTGACAATTGCTTGGCTTTAAACCTCATTATCACGGCGAATATCGATGCTACAGAGATGAAACATATATCACCTTGTAGCTAAGAACCAGGGCTTTCGATCTGTCTTAGAAATACCTTTGTGAAAAATCGCTTCCTATTCCACAATTTGCGAGAGAAGTCTGAAAACGGAATTTTATATGTAAATCTTTAGAAATAAAGTTACACAATCATCAAAGAACAAATTGATCGTGCATCTCATAACTTTAAAGCTTGATGCAGCGACTTGGTACTATAACAATGAGCCCTTTCACCTTTTTTTTTATTATTTTACCGTTTTAAAAATATTCCATACAAAAATAATATCCGCTATGCATTCTAATCATATAACTATAATAAAAATGATTATTATTATGCAAACTATTATTATTACTTTTCAAAAATGTATAATTCTATGCAAATAAATTCTTATGACATTTTTATTTTTTTTATATGATGGATATGCAAACTATTAGTATGACTTGTAATATAATATTTCNGTGAGAGAAGTCTGAAAACGGAATTTTTATATGTAAATCTTGTAAATCTTTAAAAATATAGACGTTTTGACAATTGCTTGGCTTTAAACCTCATTATCACGGCGAATATCGATGCTACAGAGATGAAACATATATCACCTTGTAGCTAAGAACCAGGGCTTTCGATCTGTCTTAGAAATACCTTTGTGAAAAATCGCTTCCTATTCCACAATTTGCGAGAGAAGTCTGAAAACGGAATTTTAGGTGTAAATCTTTAGAAATAAAGTTACACAATCATCAAAGAACAAATTGATCGTGCATCTCATAACTTTAAAGCTTGATGCAGCGACTTGGTACTATAACAATGAGCCCTTTCACCTTTTTTTTTATTATTTTACCGTTTTAAAAATATTCCATACAAAAATAATATCCGCTATGCATTCTAATCATATAACTATAATAAAAATGATTATTATTATGCAAACTATTATTATTACTTTTCAAAAATGTATAATTCTATGCAAATAAATTCTTATGACATTTTTATTTTTTTTATATGATGGATATGCAAACTATTAGTATGACTTGTAATATAATATTTCGGGGTCCTATCTGAACTACCAAGTACTATCACAAAAATAGTAATATCATAGATAATGATTTGAAATGGAAAAAATAAAATTTCAGCCTGTAACTGCTCAGCCATTATTTCATTATCAAAGCCTAAAACACTTGGTCCAGAAAAACGCGTCTTTACATCAAATATTTTTTTGTAAGTTTCATTTATTGCTGCACTTGATGTTGAATAAATTATAGCTTCCATATCTAACTCACATACATAACCAGGCTTCCGATTATTATCAACTACTCGAATAATAAATTCTTCTTGGTTGAGTTCAAATTTGATTCTCATATTAATGCGAATTGGAACACATTGTTTATTTTGAGCTGTTTTTGTTTTTATAAAAACCCACCAACTAATAGCAAAAGGTCCGTAATGTAGTTTCTGAACAATAATACCGGGAGTTAACAGCTGTCTTTTATAATTTTGAATAGAAGACATGAAGATTCAACGAAAAGCGCGTTTTACTAGTATTAATTAACACAAAAATTTTATATTGAATTTTGATCAGGTGGTCCGATTGATCGGCAGATTGACAATTAATAAAAATTTCAAATATAATGTTATATAATTTAAAATAAATTACCCAATTCTTGTTGTACGTTTAATATCAAACTTTGGAAAAATAACATCTGAAATATAGGTAACAAAATCTGATAAATAAAATTCAAACTTATTGGTACGTAAATAAGAAACGATTTCATTTTTTATATCTTCATCTTCAAGTAAGCTATGTACTTTGATATGTTTTCCACGCATTGAAACTGGAATTTCTTCCCTATTGGTTAACATATTGGCCCAACTTCGAAGTTGCTGAGCAAAGTATTTATTTTTGCCTAATTGTCTTGCAACATAAAGACTTGCATCTATTTTTTTATAATTAAATTTAAGTAGCCGTAAATATTGTAATGTTGCAGATATACGCTATTGTTGATTTGGTGGTAAGGTTTTATCTTGAAGTTTTGATTTGGTTAAATGAATTAATTTATCAACATCTATTTCCATATCTGATGTTTCCAATTGATTATTATTATTATCATTATCCGTTTCACTATTTTCATCATTATGCAAATTAGTTTCAGAGGTTTCGTTAGTTTGAGAAGTGGGTAAAAATAACTGATCAATAGTACGCCCATTTTTGGCTGCCATTTTTTTTGCCTTTGCTTTTTTTCTTTTTTTTGTTCGAATACTGTTACCATTATATTTAATTNAAGCTATGTACTTTGATATGTTTTCCACGCATTGAAACTGGAATTTCTTCCCCATTGGTTAACATATTGGCCCAACTTCGAAGTTGCTGAGCAAAGTATTTATTTTTGCCTAATTGTCTTGCAACATAAAGACTTGCATCTATTTTTTTATAATTAAATTTAAGTAGCCGTAAATATTGTAATGTTGCAGATATACGCTATTGTTGATTTGGTGGTAAGGTTTTATCTTGAAGTTTTGATTTGGTTAAATGAATTAATTTATCAACATCTATTTCCATATCTGATGTTTCCAATTGATTATTATTATTATCATTATCCGTTTCACTATTTTCATCATTATGCAAATTAGTTTCAGAGGTTTCGTTAGTTTGAGAAGTGGGTAAAAATAACTGATCAATAGTACGCCCATTTTTGGCTGCCATTTTTTTTGCCTTTGCTTTTTTTCTTTTTTTTGTTCGAATACTGTTACCATTATATTTAATTAGTCTTTTTGAGGGTAAGTTTTTTGTACCATGAAATAATTTTTTAATTGTATTTTCAAGATTATCATCAAGTTCTTGGTTAGCCCAAATAATTTCACATTCACTGGAAGAATCATCACTGGAAGAATCATTATTGGAAGAATTATTATTGGAAGAATCATTTAAGTTGCTCTTATATTTACATTTTGAAATATTTAATAAATGATTTTTTTGTTTCGAACGTCGTCTCATGGTTATCAAAGATATCAAAAATATTAAATATTACATTTAAAAAAAATTAGATCTCACATGATTTTCTGCGATTATTTTCAGGTGCCAAATTTAATAGATATTCATAGTAATACATAGTATTTTTTAGTTACGTTTGTGTTCTTATTTCTATTGAACCTATAAATAAATTTTGAAAATCTTTTTATTATTTTATAACTTAGGTCACAAATAATTAAAAAATGGAAAGATTTTTTTAAATTTATTTCTATTTATGGAAAAATAACAGTTAAAAGTTGGATAAAAAAATTGTTCGTGACTAAGCGGTTCGAGCCAATAAAATATTCCAAAAATTTTGTAGAACATCATGAATAATTCCACCAGAATCTATACCCCTATATTATATATTATTTTAAAATACATATAAATAATTAAATTGCAATATATAATAAATAGTATAAAAATCAACTTACACTTCATTTACTAATTTGATTTCTGGTATATCCAATAATGTTTTGTTATCGCATTTTTGAATCCAACAGAAGATATCTTTATTAGGATCATCACTATTTATAATTATACATATTCCCAAAATTGATTTTGAATTTTTGAGGTATTTCGACTTTTTGAGATTTATGCAGAATCTATTCTATATATAGAAGTAAAAAAGTACCCAGTTGTGTGTATCTTTAATCAAAGAATAAATCTGGGTGGTCAAAAAATTTCGGGTTTTAAGTAAAATAATTTCGTCTTCTATGAAAAACTATTTCGACTTTTTTCCCCAAAATACCAATTTCGGGGCCCCAAAATGATTTTGCGTGCAAGTATATTTGTAATAACAATTGTTGAGATTTTTTCTGAAATTTTTTTTGCATTCTTAAAAAATTTAAAAGATTTTTAAAAATATTTGCATCAGAAAATATTGGAGATGTTTCATTTAAAATATCATCATTGGTATTTTCAAATAATTCGTAATTATTATAATCTAATTGTTCAAAAAGGGCTGGATTATACGAGGAACTAGAAGCTATTACTTCTTGTTCTATTAATAATATTATAAAACATAATTAATAATAATATTATTATTATTATAAAATTTTTTCATAAATTAAATATACCGTTATTAATTTCAGAAGTACTTCTTATATTAAGTGAAGAACTAGAAGCAACTAATTCTTCTTCTTGTTCTATTAATATTATAAACATAATTAATAATAATATTATAATATTTATAAAAATTTACTATTATTAAGTATACCATTATTATTTCCATTTCTAAAAAGATTAAATAATCCGATATATAATTTTTTTCTATTACTAGTAAGTCTATATAATATTTTATAATAAAATTATTAATTTCAACTAAAACAAGAATATTTTTTCAAATATTATATTTAATATTAAATACCGCGAAATAATCAGAATAGTATAAGGATTAATTGATCGTTCAACTAGAAATAAACCAGAATTACTACAGGGCCGGTAAACAATCCAGTTTTTATTATGTAGAATTTCAAATTCAGATTCAATTTTTGTATCAATTGTTTCTTCAGGAGTCCCTTTAAATTCCATTTCTTTAATTAAAGATGCACTAATGCTAAGCATATCTATATAACTAAAATAAAAAATAATTAGTATATTAAATTAAATATAAAGAAATATAATAAATATTATACTTATACTTACACTTTTTCTTCACTTCGTAAGATTTTTGCAAGTTCATCTTCATCTGTGAAACAAAATACTGTAAGAACAATATTTAATATTCCGGAATCTACTTTTCTTTTTTTGTCTTTATTTTTCGAAAAATATCTTCTAGCTGCTTCATTTGGATTAAAAATTGGGGTAGGATTATTTTCGTATCTAATTGATCGAAATATAGTATTTAATTGATCCCGGACATTACTATTAGGGTACGGAATGGGCCGGGTTGGGCCGGGCTTACCTAAATTAAAACCAAGCCCGAATAATATTTTTTAGGCCCGGTCTGGGCCCAAGCCCAATAGAAAGCCCAGAGAATAAGCTGGGCCGGGTTTTATTTTAAAACTTGGCCCGGCCCATTTAGCCCGCTAATTTATATGAAATGTAGCCGATTTGATTGTCGCACAGGTTTAATATGTATTATATACGTTACGTTTTGCATTTAATGCATATTTATATTAAAAATATTAAAAATAACGCGTATTTTATCATTAAAATTTTTTGTTGATAATAAAATTTTACTATTTTTAAAATTTTGACCGCGTATTTTGTATTATTATTTTTTTAAGTATTATTTAATTATTGTTATTATTATTTAATTATTATTATCATTATTATTTAATTATTATTATTATTATTATTATTTAATTATTATTATCATTATTATTTAATTATTGTTATTACTATTATTATTATTATTATTATTATTATTATTATTATANCTTTTCTCTTTCTCTCTCTATAATTAGGCTCGTGGGTTCGTGAGGATGTTCATGAAAGTTGAAATGGGCTTCGCGGGCTTGCGGGAATGGTACGGTAGGTTTCACGAGCTCGCGAGAACATATATTAAGTATTTATTATTATTATTATTATTATTATTATTATTACTATTTTAATTAGATATGGATATGAATAAAATGCCCTATAATTTGTTAAACTATTTTTTTCTCATCTCTTTTTTAAAAATTTTCTCATTCCTTTTTGATTCCTTTAATATCCGTCTATATTTATTTAATTGAATTGGTTCGTTTGCTTCTGGATACTTTACATAAAAAAATTTTACATAAAAAACTGTTTATTATGTACCATCTTTCAATTTGTCCAGCCTCGTTCCTTTGCACCTTTCAACCAATCTTGACCACATATTAACATTTCAACAGTTTCCGGTGTAAGATTTGATCGATAGTCATTAATAATTCTTCCTGCCGTACTAAATATCTGAATAAATAATATAAGTTAGATTATATTATATTGATAAGCTAATATTTAACTGGAACTTTACTTACTGCTTCGGAAGCTACTGAAGTTATTGGAACAGCAAGAATATCCCTTGCCATTGATGACACAGAAGGATACCTCGGAGTATTTTCCTTCCACCAAGCTAGAACATCAAATGGCTCTGATCGAGAACGGGGAAAAAGTGGATCAGAAAGATATTGCTCAAACTCATCCATTTCACTTATGACATTAACTTGATTAGTCACAAGAAAACGGTCGAAATCTTGCATTAACTCATCTTCTTGAGAAGCAACATCAGAAAAATCACAATAATTATTCGAAGTAACTTTATTTTGCATATATGTTGATTTATAAATCATTGTAACTCTATATGATAATAAATAATTATAGAATTAGTAAAATAATGAAGTATATTTAGAAATATTATATCTGAAATAGCTTACCTCATTTTAATAGAATTTAGCTTGTTCTCTGCTTCAGTGCACGATAAGCACATTTTTTGTTTATATATATGAATCAATAGTGACATCTTATAGCGAGGATCCATTATAGATGCAATGCAATGCATATCTCCCACATCCGCCCAGTATTTATCAAACTTGGATTGCATTGGCATGGCCATTTGACAAATAAAAGGAATTGAATTAGTAGCATTTTGTTCAAGATGCATCTTAATTTTTACCACATGAGGAAGGAAAATATTTGCAGTCGAGTATGTACTTCCTGATATAATATTCGTAACTGCATTAAAGTAAATAACTAGTTAGTATATGCTTTAGTAAAGTATAAAAAAAATTTTAAACATATTAAAATTTATTATTACCTTCATAAAATGGCTTCAAGAAATCACAAATACTTTTAGCCTTTTCCCAATCTTCGTCAGAAGGCATAATTTGTCCAAAATTAATATCTCGTAATGCAAGACGCTCAAATACACTTTTATATGGAATAGTGGACACTAGCATTAAGTATACTGAATTCCAACGAGTGGGCACATCAAGAGTTGGTCGCTGACTTGATACAAGTTCAATACATCCAATTACAACATCTTCAAAGTTTTGTTGTCGACGTTGTGAACTACGGAACCACTTCACACATTCTCGGATTTTGCTTGTAATATTCTTAACCATTTTGAGACCATCGCTGACTATAAGATTTAATATATGAGCACAGCAACGTTGATGCAATAAACTTCCATTGGCAACAAGCATATTTTGATCATCAAGCTTGTGCTTTATATTATTTATTGCAGCATCATTACTAGTAGCGTTATCCATAGTAATTGCTAATGTTCTTGATGTAATATTCCAATCATTAAAACACATAAAAAGCATTTCGCCAATGGCAATTCCTGTATGTGGTGCAGGAATCATTTTAAACGCTAAGACTAGTTTTTGAAGTTTCCAATTCTTGTCAATAAAATGACATGTAACAACCATATATCCAAGATTCTGATTCGATGTCCACAAATCGGTCGTATAGCTTAGATGCCCAGGAGCTTCTTGTATCATTGTACTGGCTTTTACCTTAAGATCTTTAACAATATCTTTACAATCTTCACATGCCGTCTTCTCACTTATCACTTTGAATTGTGGCTGCAAATTATTAACAAATATTAAGAAGCCTTCGTGTTCAACCATACGAAATGGATATGCATGCATAATAAGCATTTTTGATAAATCTTGACGACTTCTTTCTTGGGAAAATTTATATGTAACAAGGCCTGATGAAGATAATTGCAACGTTTGTTGTGATTCATCGATCTTCATATATTTTTTGCATTTTGTATTTTTCATATGACGAATTAAGGCACTGGTTCCTGTCGTGCTATCATATTTTAAAATACTCTTACAGTGTATACATTGGACATAATTCTCTAGTTAATTAAATAGTATAAATATTATTTAAATAATTTATAATAAAAAATAAAAATATTGTTAAATAATAAAATTCAAAAACAAGTATATTTACCATTCTGATCATGTTTAATAAAGTGACCTTCTTTAAAAACCCATGATTGTGACTTGCTTCTTTTACGTTTTTTATTAGGACTTTCATTAATTATTTCAGGACTTTCATCAATTATTTCGGGGTTTTCATTAATAGTGGTTACTTCAGGACTTTCATTAAAAATAGATGTTTCAGGGTTTTCATTAAGAGTGGTTATTTCGGGACTTTCACTTTCACTATGGGCGGAATTGATACTTTGCATTTCTAATTGTAATAGGTAAGAGTTGGCAATGGTCTGATAAGTCTAATCGGAACTGTAGTTCCTTTAGTGTGTTAATTATCAGCATACCGTTGTCCATTTTTTAGAAATGTCACGTATGTTCCCTTCTTGTACAGACACACTCGCCTGGTTTCTACTAGTGATCTATTATCTAATAATGAAGCACTTGAAGTAAAAGCAAGAATAATGAAACACTAGAAGTTACAAGCGAAATAACTAAGGACTTGTGAGAACAATGAAGCACCCGAGAACAAAAACTAAGTTGTGTTATCGCCTTATATAGTATTTTATATCATGTGTTACATGCACCTATTTAAGATATTCATTCAAACACAAAATCTAAAATTTACTAAAAGGTATTATTAGGCCCATTGGGTTAGTTGGGCCTGTTCACAAAGCCCGAACCCAACCCGATATTTAACAAACCCAACCCAAAACCCGCCCACATAATAATGGGCTCAAAAATATGAGCCCGAACTGGGCCCAAGCCCGACCCGGCCCGCAAATTCACGGGTTTAGCCCGGCCCATTCCGTACCCTAATTACTATTGTTAGTTGGATTAGATGTGATAGACATATTACTAATAGCGCTATTATTATTATTATTATCATTAAATGATATGACTGGTCGTGACTATACCTGCCATCCAAATTCAAAATCCAAATGCCGAAATCCCAAATCCCAAATCTCAAATTCCAATTCCAAATCCCAAATCCAAATTATTTTTAGTATCCCAAATTATTTTTGGCATCCCAAATTAATTTTGGCATCCCAAATTAATTTTGGCATCCCAAATTAATTTTGGCATCCCAAATTAATTTTGGCATCCCAAATTAATTTTGGCATCCCAAATTATTTTTGGCATTCCAAATTATTTTTGGCATCCCAAATTAATTTTGGCATCCCAAATTATTTTTGACATCCCAAATTAATTTTGGCATTCCAAATTATTTTTAACATTCCAAATATTTGAGGATGAAAAAAAATATTTAAATTAATGTAATAAAATTAAAAGAAATTAATGTAAAAGATAATAAAAATTTTTAAAATATTATTTTTTGTTTTTTCAATTAGTAAAGAGACTATTTTCATAGTGCCAAGATTATACATGTTCCCAAAATTGATTTTGGATTTTTGAGGTATTTCGACCTTTTGAGATTTATGCAAAATCTATTCTATATATGGAAGTAAAAAAAATACCCAGTTATGTGTATCTTCAATTAAAGAATAAATCTGGGTGGTCAAAAAATTTCGAGTTTTAAGTAAAATAATTTCGTCTTCTATGAAAAACTATTTCGACTTTTTTCTCCAAAATTGCAATTTCGGGGCCCCAAAATAATTTTGCGTGCAAGTATAGCCAAGATGCTATATCAAGTTTAAAAGTTAAGAAATACACATGGTACAATCAATTTGTTTTTTAATAATTACTATAAAAATATTTAAAAATAATTCATTATTGTTTATACAAATAAAACTTTTTATTTTAATAAGCAAATGTCAAAAATAGTACTAAGTAACCTTAAAGATGAGAATAATACGCATCTTTTATAAACATTTCAGATCTATATTTTAAAAATTGAGCAAATAATTATTATTTAAATTTTTTTTGCTGTTTAAACTTTAACCGTTAACAATATACTCAATTTCAAAGATATAGGTCTAAATTTTTGCAGAAGATGTACATTATTCCCAGCTTTAAAGTTACTTAGTACTATTTTTAACATTTACTTATTAAAATAAAATATTATATTTATATAAATCGTGATAAGTTATTTTTGATTTATAATTTATAAAATATTTTATAAAGTTACACAATAAATAGTAATTGTTAAAGAAACAAATTGATCATATTACGAAGTGCATCTCATAACTTTCAAACTTGATCATCTTGACACTATGACAATAGAAAAACAAAAAATAATTTTATATTTTATTTTATTTTTTTTATTTGTATTGTAATTAAATTCCAAGTATATAATTATTATATTATAATTATTATTATTATTAATTATAATTATTATTATTATATTATAATAATAATTATTATTATTATATTATAATTATTATTATTATTATTATTATATTATAATAATTATTATTATTATTCTGTAATATTATTTATACTAGATTCACGTCTTTCTAATGATTTATTTATTATTGATTCAATATTAAAATCCTGTTCACCAGAATCTGTATATTCTGTTGATAAAGATATCTCAACAGTTACTTCAATTTCAAGAACTCGTTGAAGTTCAATATCAGTAACATTAAAAAATGAATCAAAATTTTGAGAATTTGATATTTGATTTTCATTTTCATTATTTTCAAATTGATTATTTTCTAATTCATCATNTTATTATTATTATTATTATTATTATTATTATTATTATTATTATTATTACTATTTTAATTAGATATGGATATGAATAAAATGCCCTATAATTTGTTAAACTATTTTTTTCTCATCTCTTTTTTAAAAATTTTCTCATTCCTTTTTGATTCCTTTAATATCCGTCTATATTTATTTAATTGAATTGGTTCGTTTGCTTCTGGATACTTTACATAAAAAAATTTTACATAAAAAACTGTTTATTATGTACCATCTTTCAGTTTGTCCAGCCTCGTTCCTTTGCACCTTTCAACCAATCTTGACCACATATTAACATTTCAACAGTTTCCGGTGTAAGATTTGATCGATAGTCATTAATAATTCTTCCTGCCGTACTAAATATCTGAATAAATAATATAAGTTAGATTATATTATATTGATAAGCTAATATTTAACTGGAACTTTACTTACTGCTTCGGAAGCTACTGAAGTTATTGGAACAGCAAGAATATCCCTTGCCATTGATGACACAGAAGGATACCTCGGAGTATTTTCCTTCCACCAAGCTAGAACATCAAATGGCTCTGATCGAGAACGGGGAAAAAGTGGATCAGAAAGATATTGCTCAAACTCATCCATTTCACTTATGACATTAACTTGATTAGTCACAAGAAAACGGTCGAAATCTTGCATTAACTCATCTTCTTGAGAAGCAACATCAGAAAAATCACAATAATTATTCGAAGTAACTTTATTTTGCATATATGTTGATTTATAAATCATTGTAACTCTATATGATAATAAATAATTATAGAATTAGTAAAATAATGAAGTATATTTAGAAATATTATATCTGAAATAGCTTACCTCATTTTAATAGAATTTAGCTTGTTCTCTGCTTCAGTGCACGATAAGCACATTTTTTGTTTATATATATGAATCAATAGTGACATCTTATAGCGAGGATCCATTATAGATGCAATGCAATGCATATCTCCCACATCCGCCCAGTATTTATCAAACTTGGATTGCATTGGCATGGCCATTTGACAAATAAAAGGAATTGAATTAGTAGCATTTTGTTCAAGATGCATCTTAATTTTTACCACATGAGGAAGGAAAATATTTGCAGTCGAGTATGTACTTCCTGATATAATATTCGTAACTGCATTAAAGTAAATAACTAGTTAGTATATGCTTTAGTAAAGTATAAAAAAAATTTTAAACATATTAAAATTTATTATTACCTTCATAAAATGGCTTCAAGAAATCACAAATACTTTTAGCCTTTTCCCAATCTTCGTCAGAAGGCATAATTTGTCCAAAATTAATATCTCGTAATGCAAGACGCTCAAATACACTTTTATATGGAATAGTGGACACTAGCATTAAGTATACTGAATTCCAACGAGTGGGCACATCAAGAGTTGGTCGCTGACTTGATACAAGTTCAATACATCCAATTACAACATCTTCAAAGTTTTGTTGTCGACGTTGTGAACTACGGAACCACTTCACACATTCTCGGATTTTGCTTGTAATATTCTTAACCATTTTGAGACCATCGCTGACTATAAGATTTAATATATGAGCACAGCAACGTTGATGCAATAAACTTCCATTGGCAACAAGCATATTTTGATCATCAAGCTTGTGCTTTATATTATTTATTGCAGCATCATTACTAGTAGCGTTATCCATAGTAATTGCTAATGTTCTTGATGTAATATTCCAATCATTAAAACACATAAAAAGCATTTCGCCAATGGCAATTCCTGTATGTGGTGCAGGAATCATTTTAAACGCTAAGACTAGTTTTTGAAGTTTCCAATTCTTGTCAATAAAATGACATGTAACAACCATATATCCAAGATTCTGATTCGATGTCCACAAATCGGTCGTATAGCTTAGATGCCCAGGAGCTTCTTGTATCATTGTACTGGCTTTTACCTTAAGATCTTTAACAATATCTTTACAATCTTCACATGCCGTCTTCTCACTTATCACTTTGAATTGTGGCTGCAAATTATTAACAAATATTAAGAAGCCTTCGTGTTCAACCATACGAAATGGATATGCATGCATAATAAGCATTTTTGATAAATCTTGACGACTTCTTTCTTGGGAAAATTTATATGTAACAAGGCCTGATGAAGATAATTGCAACGTTTGTTGTGATTCATCGATCTTCATATATTTTTTGCATTTTGTATTTTTCATATGACGAATTAAGGCACTGGTTCCTGTCGTGCTATCATATTTTAAAATACTCTTACAGTGTATACATTGGACATAATTCTCTAGTTAATTAAATAGTATAAATATTATTTAAATAATTTATAATAAAAAATAAAAATATTGTTAAATAATAAAATTCAAAAACAAGTATATTTACCATTCTGATCATGTTTAATAAAGTGACCTTCTTTAAAAACCCATGATTGTGACTTGCTTCTTTTACGTTTTTTATTAGGACTTTCATTAATTATTTCAGGACTTTCATCAATTATTTCGGGGTTTTCATTAATAGTGGTTACTTCAGGACTTTCATTAAAAATAGATGTTTCAGGGTTTTCATTAAGAGTGGTTATTTCGGGACTTTCACTTTCACTATGGGCGGAATTGATACTTTGCATTTCTAATTGTAATAGGTAAGAGTTGGCAATGGTCTGATAAGTCTAATCGGAACTGTAGTTCCTTTAGTGTGTTAATTATCAGCATACCGTTGTCCATTTTTTAGAAATGTCACGTATGTTCCCTTCTTGTACAGACACACTCGCCTGGTTTCTACTAGTGATCTATTATCTAATAATGAAGCACTTGAAGTAAAAGCAAGAATAATGAAACACTAGAAGTTACAAGCGAAATAACTAAGGACTTGTGAGAACAATGAAGCACCCGAGAACAAAAACTAAGTTGTGTTATCGCCTTATATAGTATTTTATATCATGTGTTACATGCACCTATTTAAGATATTCATTCAAACACAAAATCTAAAATTTACTAAAAGGTATTATTAGGCCCATTGGGTTAGTTGGGCCTGTTCACAAAGCCCGAACCCAACCCGATATTTAACAAACCCAACCCAAAACCCGCCCACATAATAATGGGCTCAAAAATATGAGCCCGAACTGGGCCCAAGCCCGACCCGGCCCGCAAATTCACGGGTTTAGCCCGGCCCATTCCGTACCCTAC
>PQFF01000110.1:9275-46551 GCA_003547095.1 Diversispora epigaea | reverse complement strand
TCATTATTTTCAAATTGATTATTTTCTAATTCATCATCATTTTCATCAAAAATTTTATCATCAAATGGAAAAGTTGTTTTGGTAACTGCATCTTCAAATCCTTCATCACTTAACTCCTTGTATGCATGTTTAATTTCATTTGAAATATTTGAAACATAATATGCATGCATTTGTAACATATTTTGTAAAAGTGAACAATTTAAACTAAAATTAAAAAATTTATTAATATTAATTAAATAATTAAATATTATAAAATTATAAAATAATTTCAAATAAAATTACCTTGTTCGTCGTTTATTCATATACCAACCCAATATTGAAAAATATCTTTCACAACTTGCATTACTTGGTACAATTAATGTCATTAAAAGAGCAAGTTTTTAAATATGATTATTTTGTTGTTTGTACATAAGCCACCAATTTTTTACTGTATGAATTCCAGTTACAAATTCAAAATTATATGGTTTACTTTTTAAAGAATAGTTTGAAATTTGTGCAATTAATTCATTAGCAGATTTTTCCCTTCCTCCTAATAATTTCCATATTGATAAAGCTTTTTCACATATAATACGAAAAGTATTTATTTGTAAATCAGTATCTAAATTATTAATGAATAAGTAAATATTTATTTAATTTAAAATAATATTTAAAAAAAATAATATAAATACCTCTATATTTAGAATGTAAAAAATAAGCCAAGAGATAATAGTCAAAATTAAACTCTTTCCATCTTTTATCAAAAACATTTTGACATTCTTTAGAAAAATTTTGATTACTTGTTTGTGACAATTCTTTAATAGCTGTTGCCATAATTACAAGATTAATAAAACAGTCAGCTAAAGTTGTTGATTTATGTTTAAGATTTATTATTGTCTTTTTAATAGATAATAATATTGTTCTCAAATCTTTAACATTTCNTTAAAAATAATTCATTATTGTTTATACAAATAAAACTTTTTATTTTAATAAGCAAATGTCAAAAATAGTACTAAGTAACCTTAAAGATGAGAATAATACGCATCTTTTATAAACATTTCAGATCTATATTTTAAAAATTGAGCAAATAATTATTATTTAAATTTTTTTTGCTGTTTAAACTTTAACCGTTAACAATATACTCAATTTCAAAGATATAGGTCTAAATTTTTGCAGAAGATGTACATTATTCCCAGCTTTAAAGTTACTTAGTACTATTTTTAACATTTACTTATTAAAATAAAATATTATATTTATATAAATCGTGATAAGTTATTTTTGATTTATAATTTATAAAATATTTTATAAAGTTACACAATAAATAGTAATTGTTAAAGAAACAAATTGATCATATTACGAAGTGCATCTCATAACTTTCAAACTTGATCATCTTGACACTATGACAATAGAAAAACAAAAAATAATTTTATATTTTATTTTATTTTTTTTATTTGTATTGTAATTAAATTCCAAGTATATAATTATTATATTATAATTATTATTATTATTAATTATAATTATTATTATTATATTATAATAATAATTATTATTATTATATTATAATTATTATTATTATTANTTTACTTTTTAAAGAATAGTTTGAAATTTGTGCAATTAATTCATTAGCAGATTTTTCCCTTCCTCCTAATAATTTCCATATTGATAAAGCTTTTTCACATATAATACGAAAAGTATTTATTTGTAAATCAGTATCTAAATTATTAATGAATAAGTAAATATTTATTTAATTTAAAATAATATTTAAAAAAAATAATATAAATACCTCTATATTTAGAATGTAAAAAATAAGCCAAGAGATAATAGTCAAAATTAAACTCTTTCCATCTTTTATCAAAAACATTTTGACATTCTTTAGAAAAATTTTGATTACTTGTTTGTGACAATTCTTTAATAGCTGTTGCCATAATTACAAGATTAATAAAACAGTCAGCTAAAGTTGTTGATTTATGTTTAAGATTTATTATTGTCTTTTTAATAGATAATAATATTGTTCTCAAATCTTTAACATTTCTAAAAAAATTTTGTTTTCGTAAAATTGAAATTATTTCAAGATTTAATAATTGTGATTCATTTTCTAAAATCTTTAAAATTAATTATAATAAAAGTTAAATTAAAATTAATTATAATAAAATTAAATTAATATAAATTAAATTTAATTAAAATTTTAATTTGAAATATATTATTACCTGTTTTAAAGCATTTTTACATCTTATAATTGAATCTGTACAATCATATGCTGTAGTCCATCTTGTTATAACATATTTTTTCAATCCACCACCTTTGATCATATTTTTAACAATCTCTTATTGGAGAATAGCACCACCAACATGAAATTGTTTAAAAAAGATTACAATTTTTTTATAACATGTGATAATACAGTCTNATTATTATATTATAATTATTATTATTATTATTATTATATTATAATAATTATTATTATTATTCTGTAATATTATTTATACTAGATTCACGTCTTTCTAATGATTTATTTATTATTGATTCAATATTAAAATCCTGTTCACCAGAATCTGTATATTCTGTTGATAAAGATATCTCAACAGTTACTTCAATTTCAAGAACTCGTTGAAGTTCAATATCAGTAACATTAAAAAATGAATCAAAATTTTGAGAATTTGATATTTGATTTTCATTTTCATTATTTTCAAATTGATTATTTTCTAATTCATCATNTACCAACCCAATATTGAAAAATATCTTTCACAACTTGCATTACTTGGTACAATTGATGCCATTAAAAGAGCAAGTTTTTGAATATGATTATTTTGTTGTTTGCACATAAGCCACCAATTTTTTACTGTATGAATTCCAGTTACAAATTCAAAATTATATGGTTTACTTTTTAAAGAATAGTTTGAAATTTGTGCAATTAATTCATTAGCAGATTTTTCCCTTCCTCCTAATAATTTCCATATTGATAAAGCTTTTTCACATATAATACGAAAAGTATTTATTTGTAAATCAGTATCTAAATTATTAATGAATAAGTAAATATTTATTTAATTTAAAATAATATTTAAAAAAAATAATATAAATACCTCTATATTTAGAATGTAAAAAATAAGCCAAGAGATAATAGTCAAAATTAAACTCTTTCCATCTTTTATCAAAAACATTTTGACATTCTTTAGAAAAATTTTGATTACTTGTTTGTGACAATTCTTTAATAGCTGTTGCCATAATTACAAGATTAATAAAACAGTCAGCTAAAGTTGTTGATTTATGTTTAAGATTTATTATTGTCTTTTTAATAGATAATAATATTGTTCTCAAATCTTTAACATTTCTAAAAAAATTTTGTTTTCGTAAAATTGAAATTATTTCAAGATTTAATAATTGTGATTCATTTTCTAAAATCTTTAAAATTAATTATAATAAAAGTTAAATTAAAATTAATTATAATAAAATTAAATTAATATAAATTAAATTTAATTAAAATTTTAATTTGAAATATATTATTACCTGTTTTAAAGCATTTTTACATCTTATAATTGAATCTGTACAATCATATGCTGTAGTCCATCTTGTTATAACATATTTTTTCAATCCACCACCTTTGATCATATTTTTAACAATCTCTTATTGGAGAATAGCACCACCAACATGAAATTGTTTAAAAAAGATTACAATTTTTTTATAACATGTGATAATACAGTCTGACCTTTATATAGTCATACCATTGGTAAAAAAAATAAATAGGTGCTTATAAAGAGGTTGTGACTATATAGAGGTTTTTTTATAAAGCATTATTAAGTATTGGTTTCAAAGGGTGTGACTATAAAAACTCTGTGATTATAGAGAGGTTTTTTTACATAGTATTAATAGGTGCTGGTTTTGTGTGAAAGAGTGACTATAAAGAGGTTTTTATATGATGTGACTATATAGGGTGTGACTATAGAGAGGTCAGACTGTATTTGTAACCCAATTAAGTTTTATGATGTCACTTGATAATAAATTAATATGATGTGCAATACATCGGATTGGAAAAATATGTGGATATTTTGTTGACACTAAATTCTTTGCTAGAACTACATTTGAAGCATGATCCGATACTATAGAACAAAATTTTTCAGCATCTACTTCTTCAATAACTTTAATAATTTCATTTTTTAAAAATTCTCCTGTATGAAAATTTTTAGAAAAATTCTTTAAAGAATGTATATATTCTTTTCCATCACTTGTCATAATTAAAAAAATATATAAAGATTGGCCAGCTGGAGAAGTCCATCCATCTAAACCTAAAATATTAGAATTGTTATTTATATAATTAAAATTTAAATTATTAATTATTATTAATTATTTAATTAATTAAAAAATCAAATAAAACAATACCTAAAGTTAAATTTGTCTCATTAGAAAGTTTCTTTTTCATTTCAGCTATAACAGTAGCAGTTTCTACATTAATCATAATAGTAGATAGAATTGTTCTTTTAGGAACTTGAAAACCTGGATATAATTCTTTTGAATAATCAATAAAAAAAGGATTTTCTACAATCTACAAAGGGACCATACAAGTAACAAAAAATTTGGTAAGTGTTCTAGAACATCTTCTTTGCTTATCATCTGTAACTGTTAATCGTTCTACATGATTTGTAATTTTTGATTGCTTATATAGTTTTGATCGTTTAGAAGAATTATCATCATCATTATTATCAAATGATCCATTATTTAATATTTCAAGATATAAAGCACGAACTTCTAGTGGTGGTGGTTTTGGACATTGTAGAGCAAGATGTGCTATCATTTCAGAGGTTTTTCCACAAGACCATTTTTGTTTGCAAAATTTGCATGCTGCCCCAGAATGTAAATCTTTTTTTCCATTTGTTGAATCAGCTGGGATAGTGTTAAAGTGCTACCAGACTTCATTTTTAGGATGTCCGGGACGTTTTCTGTTAGATGTTGAAATCAAAAGTTCATCCTCACTATCAATCATATTTAAAAAACAAATTAAAGGTTAAAGAAATAGATTAAAAAGATGGATGGATTAAAGAAATAAATTAAAGAAATGGATTAAAGAAACGGGATTAAAAAAAATTACAGATTGATTATCTCTTGTTAGATGTTACACATTATAAATATTAAATTATTTTATTTATTTAATATATTGACAGTACGAATCTTTACATGTATATTCATGGTTATATTTATATATATATACTTTCATGTATTTATTAGCATATAAGTTATATTGCAAAACCACCCATATTGTGCAAACTAACTTATAATACAAATCTAAATAATAATAACAGAATAAAAATAAAGAAAAAGAATAATAAATAATAAATAATAATAAATAAAAAAAGAATAAATAAAAAAATAGTAACAATGTGGAACTAACTTATATTATACAAGCCTATATGTTAAAAGTGAAAAAAAAGATAAGTAAAATATAATAATAATAATAATAATAATAATAACAATAATAATAATAATAATAATAATAATAAATACTTAATATATGTTCTCGCGAGCTCGTGAAACCTACCGTACCATTCCCGCAAGCCCGCGAAGCCCATTTCAACTTTCATGAACATCCTCACGAACCCACGAGCCTAATTATAGAGAGAGAAAGAGAAAAGTAAGTATATTTTTATTTATTTTTTAAAAAAAAAAATATTTTAAAAAAGAATTATAAAAAAATACTTACCCTACGTCCCCCCAGTCCGCGAAACCCATTTCGACTTTCACAGGCATCCTCACGAACCCACGAGCCTAATTCTAGAGAGGGAAGGAGAAAGGTAAGTATATTTTATTTATTTTTTAAAAAAAAAATATATTTTAAAAAAATAATTATAAAAAAAAATAAAAAAATACTTACACTACGTTCCCCTGGGTTCGCGAAGCCCATTTCAGCTTCCACGAACATCCTCACGAACCCACAAGCCTAATTATAAAAAAGGAAGGAGAAAGGTAAGTATATTTTTATTTATTTTTTTAAAAAAAAAAATATTTTAAAAAATAATTATAAAAAAATAATAATAAAAATACTTATTCTACGTCCCCCCGGGTTCGCGAAGCCCATTTCGACTTCCACGGACATCCTCACAAACCCACGAGCTTATCTAGAGAGGGAAGGAGAAAAGTAAGTATATTTTATTTATTTTTTTAAAAAAACTAGTCCGTGACCCGTCGCTTTGCTGACGGATTAATTTTATAATTAAATATTATTTTTATTACTATATTAAATTAAATTTAGTTATAAGTAATTTTATTTTATTATTTTATTAAGTTTAATTGCCAATCTGCCGATCAATCGGACCACCTGATCAAAATTCAATATAAAATTTTTGTGTTAATTAATACTAGTAAAACGCGCTTTTCGTTGAATCTTCATGTTCTCTATTCAAAATTATAAAAGACAGTTGTTAACTCCCGGTATTATTGTTCAGAAACTACATTACGGACCTTTTGCTATTAGTTGGTGGGTTTTTATAAAAACAAAAACAGCTCAAAATAAACAATGTGTTCCAATTCGCATTAATATGAGAATCAAATTTGAACTCAACCAAGAAGAATTTATTATTCGAGTGGTTGATAATAATCGGAAGCCTGGTTATGTATGTGAGTTAGATATGGAAGCTATAATTTATTCAACATCAAGTGCAGCAATAAATGAAACTTACAAAAAAATATTTGATGTAAAGACGCGTTTTTCTGGACCAAATGTTTTAGGCTTTGATAATGAAATAATGGCTGAGCAGTTACAGGCTGAAATTTTATTTTTTCCATTTCAAATCATTATCTATGATATTACTATTTTTGTGATAGCACTTGGTAGTTCAGATCAAGCGGAATGGAATTTTGCAGGTCCTGGTTATCGTTCATCATTTTTTCATAAGTATCGTGGACAACACTCTTTAATATACCAATCAATAATGAATACTGAGTGTAGAATAGATATATATCATCAAGAAAACAAAATTCAAACTTATACTGGAGAATCCCCAAATGATGTTTGGACAAAACCGGATATTTTGAAGAATTATAATGGCAAGGATTTATTTGGATTATGTAATCAATTCGTCATACAAGCTATTCAAACTTATATAAACGTACCGTATTGCAAAGCGTGTGACTGGAACAATATTGAAATAATGACACATGCTTTTGAAAAATATTTAAAAAGGAGAATTTCAGTTGTTGACTTAGATTGGTACCTGTTTTTTGCTAAATGGAAACAACAATTAACAACTATCATCGAATTTTCCTCCCATCTTGCTTCTATATATCCAGTGGATTTTGAAATTACCAATACTATATTAGGAGCATGGAGATCAATGATACGATATGTTGGATGTATTAATATAACACCTTATAAAAAAAAAGAATCAAATGTAAGTTGTTAATCACAGGATCGTTAGTATTATATATAAACTAACAACTTATCTCATATAATAGCTTGAGTTTTGGACGTGTGCAGAAGATCCATCAAGTGATCGTGCTTCAATACTTTATTTATATACAAATAATCTTTTAAATGGTATTCCATACAATCCATTAGAGGCAGAAATATTCGTAAAGAATCAGGATCTTCAAAATAAAGTTGATCAGTTTTGGAATTGTTTCGATACTTCTATCAAAATAAACAAACGTGGTTTGGATGGTAAACAAAGAATATTATCAGTAATTGCCAATGATTTTGGACGTCATGAAATGCAAGAAAATTTGAAGGTGAGTTTAAAAAATCTTTTATTAATCTTTAGTAATCAAGCCTTTTTGCTAACAATAATATACTAAATTTTTTAGATTTCAAATGATTTGATGAATGCAGCAAGAAAATATTCACGAACCAATGGACCTGGTTGTATTGCTATGGGCAAACCTATAGTAACTCGAAGTCGAATATCAGAAGTCAAAGATCGGGAGTTTGAAGCATTTTTTGCAGATAAAGATAATGTTTCTATGAGTTCTTATAAAGTTCATTCAAAAACTAATCTTCCAATTCTTTATTTAAAAGACAATAAAGAAGCACTTTGGAAAAAGTATGAAGTAACTTATCCAGATGGAATTAAACGAACATCATTTATGGCACGATTGGCAAATGGACAATATATTTATCAAAATGATCTAGGAGGCTTATGTAGTATTTGTAATGAATATTTTTATGAAGTTTTTGATACATTGATTAGTTTAATTCGATTAAACATTGCTAATCAAGAAGAAAAAGTAACTATTATATTTCTTTTCTTTTTTTGTATGTTTTATTTAAAAATAAAAATTTTTATTTTAAAATTATATTATTTATATTTTACAGAATAAATTAATTACAGAATTAGAAAAACTACGTATTCATTTAAGAAGAGGATTTGAAGAAGAACTTATTATGAATCAGGATGGTACAACAATGCATGTAAACACAATTAATCACTGTTTACTTTATGCATTTGATGAATGCCATGAACAACATACTGATCGATGTGCTGCATGTGATCAACTATTTGGATTTATTCAACATCTTATGATTAATCTCAAGGAACACCATTCAACTATTGAAAAATGTCAAGATAAATTATACTACTTTTTGGCACATCAAGCAAGAAAGGTATATCTAAATAGTCAATTCAAAGCTAGACTTGCAAAGTTAGACAATGATGGAGCAATTTTAGTATGTGATTATAAAATGCGTATTTTGCCTAAAAGTGCACGAGAAACTAAAGAACAATTCTTTGGAAAGCGTGGGTGGAGTTTGCATACAATTTTAGTATTTACAAAATGTAATATCGATCAACTCAATGTTCAAGCATTTGATCACTGGAGTACTGACACTAAACAAGATGCTTGGTTCACTGTTTCATCATTTGATTCTGTCTTTGAAACTCTTGATCCAAGACCACAATGGATTGAAATATTATCAGATAATGGTGCCCACTATCATAATTCTGAATTAATTACTACCATTGCTAACTGGTATCAATGGTATAATATTGAAATTCGTGGTTGGTATTTTCTTAAACCTGGAGAAGCCAAAACAAGTGTTGATTCTCATCACGCTCAAGTAAGTTTTGAAAATTTTATAGTTTTGAAAATTTTGTATTTTACTAAATTAGATAATAACTTCTTTATTTGTTAGATTGCACATGCTATAAAAAGATATGTTCGTATTGGATATAATTTAGATGAGGGAGAAAAAATACAAGTTGCAATATCTGATTTAGGAGGAATATCAGTTGCAAATATAGAGCCTACTCGTGATAATCATAATGTTAAAACAATTGCTGGTATTACTCAATTGTTTTATTTTGAATGGCCAATTAATGGTAATTACGTTGGATATATACAAGCTCGAAGCTTACCACATATTGGATCATGGTCACAATTTTCACCTTTTGAAATATCAAAATTAACTACAACCCCTATAAATAAACCAACACCCAAAATTACTCNGTTCCCTGTTCCACAAATTGTGAGAGAAGTCTAAAACAGAATTTTATGTGTAAATCTTTAAAAATAAAGTTACACAATCGCTTCACAGTGTAATTAATTTGTTCTTTGATGCATCTTATAACTATAAAACTTGATGCAGCGATTTGATACTATAACTATGAGCCACTGCAAAATATTTATTACTTTAATTATAAGTCATAATTTTATTTGCATATTTTTTACTATATTTTAGATATCTCATAAAAATTTTGCATAGAGTTAATATAAAAAATAGTTACATATTTTGAACCAAAATCTTGCAGATCTTTTATGACATTTATTATAATATTTCGGGGTCCTACTAAATCGTTGACTATGGAATCGTGACTAAATCGTTGACTATGGAATCGGCGATTAATTGCGATTAATCGTTGGTGAATAAGGTCGATTAATCGACTCTAAATATTAGGGCTCTAAGTATAGTGAAGTTATTGTTACTCGTCTCTTTTAGCGATTTATTTTTTACCGTAATTTAATAACACTTTTACTTTTTTCTCATTTTTAAAAATCTAATTTCAACATGACAAAATTAATAGCAAAAATTGAAAACCATTTATTAGGAGCCCCTTTGGAAACAATTTGCAGTGCCTTTATTTTCTATTTAACAATGAACGGTGAGAAAGTAGGTGAATATAATACCATTAGAAATTTGGCAGATCTTGTGGTAACTTCTGTTTTACCAAAAATAGAAGATAATAATCGAAAAGATAAGGTGTTAGAGATATTGTCCCAGATTAGTTAAATCAAATGTATATTATAACTCGACACCTTGTGTCGGTTTACATTATGGTTGATTAGTGATGAAATACAGCAGATATATAAATTGTACTTGTAAGTGATCATTGCTAAAGATCGGAGGTGCCGGTCTGGAAGAACGATGTGGTGGAAATTTTCTCATAATGTTGAGAATTTCTGTTTCCCCCAGGCTGTGTGTGACTATAATATAGTTCATTATTCATTAAAAGTTATATCTGATTTTTTACATGTGTAAATATAGTGTTATTTATAGAAAATGTGATCACAAATCTAACCTGTTTATCATTAGAAAACTTTTCGGGACGTAAATTTACAGAAAATTTACGGGACCTACAGAAATTTATGCCTAAAAAAATCAATTTTTTTGACTTTGATCACTATTTATAAGACAGGGAGTGATTTATTACTAAGATATTCCTATGACAGATCGAAAGATCTGGTTCTTAGCTACAAGATGATATGTGTTTCATTTCTGTAACATTAATATTCGCGAATATATTCACGTTTAAAGTTTCACATTTGTGAAAAAATTTCCGCATAAATTTTTCGAAAATTTCCGTAATTCTGCCGGAAATTCACGTGACGTCTATACTTGCACGCAAAATTATTTTGGGGCCCCGAAATTGTAATTTTGGGGAAAAAAGTCAAAATAGTTTTTCATAGAAGACAAAATTATTTTACTTAAGGGTAGAGTCTAATCACGTGACATTTAATTAGTAAATGATCATCTAAAAAATTTAAAAAAAATTTAAAAATTTTGATACAAGACCATTTTGTCTAATAACTTCGACAAAAACTTTATATTAATAAAGCTTATTTTTTAAAACCTATAGTTTTTAATAATAATAAAAAAAGTTAATTTTATTTAGATTTTTTACTATTAAACCTTTAAAAAACTACTTGGACATTTTTCGCATGAACCCAATTCTTTCGCATGAAACAAACGGTATTAATTATAGTTATAAAAATACTCAAAAATAGGTTAAAAAAAAAATTTATTTATATATTATTATGTAAAATATAATATAATTATGAAAATAAGATTTATTATTATAGATAATGGCTCCTAAATGGTATACGGCTCTTGTATCGCAAGATCCAATTAATAGAAAGGTTTATAAAAAATCAAACGGCAGTTGGATAGTAATTGATTATTCCTCTGGACTTCGTACTTTAGATTTGCATAATGAAAAAAAAGCATTCAATTTTACATCCGAGATTACTAAAGATATAAAAATTGTTGAAGAAAAAAATATGAATGCAGGTTATTTTTTTCAACGTAATAAAGAAATAGAATATTCACTAATACCATTATTGCCTGGATATATTGTTTATACATCTATCGGCAATAAAAGGTTTAAACTATTAATATCAGAAAACAATAATCAATTACTTTTTTTTTGGGAAGAATACGGTTGTGATACTTTATATATTGACAAAAAAGCTCAAGGTTCTGAACGGATGATATTTCATTATATGTTGAAAAAATATGGACTTGATTCTAACAATTCCATTATTTCAATTCTTGGTCTTAATATTCCCGAAATAACTAACAATTTACAACAATTCATTCATAAAAAATTTCCAACTATTTTTCAAGAACTTGAAAATTCAAAATTAAAAAATGCTCAAAAAAAAGAAGAAACATTACGGCGTAGCTTAAAACGAGAACAAGAAAAAATTAGTTCAAAATTTACTGAAATCAGTAATAATGTAAATAATAATAATATTATTAATGGAATTTATATTGAGCTAGATGGAAAAATATTATCTCCGGGAGAAACACAAGTCTTGATGTTGAAAAATGTAGAATATAAACAAGAAATTTATTCTCGAAATAAAACTATAAAAAATTTAAAAGAAAAGATTACTACAGCCGAAAAAAAAAATATTGAAATAATTACGTTGTTACCGTAGTAATATTGTAGTAGATATGTTTTAATTATTATCATATTATTGGCTTATATTATTTATTGTTTTATTATTATATTTATATTTAGTTAGTATTTGTTTATTTATTTATATTCTTATCTGTAATACGAAAGACAAATTGATTTACAAATATGTAGTTGTGTAGTGTAACTGTGTCCTGTAATAGATTTATCATAGATAGTAGTAAATTAATATGTAGATCATGTATTACGAGGACCCAAAGGACCCAAAGGACCTAAAGGACCTAAAGGACCCAAAGGACCTAAAGGACCCAAAGGACCCAAAAATTAGTTATATAAAGGATGGATTTTGGCCTGAGGCAAAGGCAGTCAGTTTTTAGTCAGATTTTAGAATTCGTTAGTTTAGGATTCTATCCTTTAATTAGGAAGCCTTTTGTAACTAATTTATTTGTAAATTAGTCTCTTTTGTATTTGCAATTACCATTAATAAAGGTTATTATTACCTTGAAGTTATCAGTATTATTGTTTTATTAATAATAACCAAACCCTTTGTATTGAATCGTCTACTTTATCATTTGGAGCGCCGTCTCGTGATATTAGTAGTTAACACTAATCAATACACTTATTAACAGTAGTTATTTAACTTCTAGAACCTACCTATTAGTAGTAGTTGTATCTATTTTGACTAATAGTTTCCTTAAATAATATCTTTAATATTATTTCAAGAGTTCCTGTTCATCCCACGTGTTTATTAAGAAGGATAAACCTCCGTCGGTAACAACGTCTAATAATACAGAAATTCAAAAATTAGTAGAAAAAAAAATTGATGAAAATAATCTCGGATCAACAATTTTTATAAGTACATCACATTATCTTTCAATTCTTTTTTCATTACCATGTCCTAATTGTTTTGATTTTACAGTATCAAATCGAACATTTAAGATTAAAGTAATGGGATTTAATATTATTTGTATTGTTAAATGTCTTCTTTGTAAAACATCAACACAATATTCAAATGAAGATACAGAAACAAAATTTATTAGTTTAGTTACAGGAGCAGCACTTGCTGGAGGAATAAATAGAAATTCTTTTCAAACAGCTTTAGCTACAATTGGAATAACTAATCAAAGTTGTAAACAAACTTATCATAACTACCAAACTCGATTATATAAACCTATAATAGAATATGCTAAGTTTAGTAGCAAAACGATTTTATTAGAGATTATTAATCAATTAGAAACAATTAATTTACCAGGTAAAGAAAAAATATTACCAATAGGATTTGATTGCTCATGGTCACATTCCCGTAATGCACATCAAGCTAGTGGAGAATTTTTATATTTAGGAGATCTTTCAGGTATATAAATTAATTATTTTTATTATTCTATATTTATTTATTAATAATATTAATAATATTTTTCAAACCAATTTTTTATTACTAATATTATGATGGTAAATCTATTATTTATAAAATTATTTATTATTAGAATATAATTATCAGCCTGTTATCAGATTTCATACAATAGAACATTCTCGCACATTAAAACAATCACAATCAGATAGTAACTCTTCAGTAATTTTACATGGGGGAAATTTTAGTGGAACATCGAGGCAAATGGAACATGCAATTTTAATTGAATTATTAAATGATATAATGCCAATATTAGAAGAATGTGATTTTACTTTACATGTATGTGTTGATGGTGATCTTGAAACCAATAGAACTTTGGCATGTATTCCTGCAGTAAGTCGTATATTTGCAGATTTAAAACATATTAGTAAAAATATTCGAAAAAATTTATATAAGTATTTATATATTTATAGATATATTTGTATTTTTTTTAAATCTAAAAATTAATTATATATTTGTTTATTAAAAGTAAAAAAAAAATACTCCCGCTGGCATTCTTTTGAGTAACATATTATGTGTTATTTTAATTCTTGCATATTTAGTGCAGGACTTCAAAAAAATAATAATCAAGATAATGCACCAAATGAAGAGGAAACACGATATATACAAGTGGAAGGTCTAATCCAACATTTACTTGATAATCATAATTTATGTTGGAGTGATGTATGTTGGATAAAGGACAATCCAGAATTACAATTGCAAGAACCAACTCTAAAAAATTATACTCAAGTTGAAATAAAAAATTTTAGAAATGTTTTGACTACAATTTTTTGTGTACCATGTGGTCAAGGACTTGTGACAACATTTCGTACATCTTATAATGAAGCATTCAATAGAAAAATTTTAAAATATTTAGATAAGCGAATTGATTATTGGGCTTCGTATTGCGCACGACATGCATTAGCAATAATTGATCAGAATGAGGGATTAGATACAATGATTTCTAAAGTTCGTATGGCAGCAATAGGAAAAGAATTTTCTCATTCTGATATATATAATATATCAAATTTCGTTCGAGAAAGATCTCAACAAGTTATTAGAAATCGTAATATAATTCAACAACGAAATGAAGCAAGAAAATTAAAATTTGCAAATGAAAAACAAGAACTTGCTGGTTTTGATTTTGATAAGGTAATTTTATAATTGTTATAATTAATTTATAATTATTTTTATAATTTATTTACTTATTTTTTTATAGGAATTAGTATCTTATAAAAGTAAAACAATCAATCAAATTCAAGAAAATATTTTTTGGCCATCATTTGGTAATCTCTTGAAAGATTTCGATGTAATTGTAAAATGTATTGTATGCCATGCATTTGCGAAGAAAAGTTCACGTGGTCTGTGTGGCGTCTGTTCATTTTATGTAGATGCTGGTTTGTGGGAACAGATCATTGATAATCAATATATACCTAAAGGGAAACAATCAAAGCCACTTGAAATCGAATCTCTTATTTCACTTGTTGCAACAAAAGTTTTTGGATTTGAAGAGTTTCGAAATGGGCAAAAGGAAGTAGTTGTTTCATATTTAAATGGAAAAAATACGTTTGTATCAATGAAAACAGGTGGTGGAAAAACATTATGTTACGCTTTATCAGCTATTTGTTTTGAAGGCTTGACTATTGTTTTTAATCTGCTCAAAGCACTTATGGAAGATCAAAAGGTTTGTAGTGCAAGGAATGAATTTTATTATGTTATTATTATTATTGCATTATTATTAATTTTTTTATTTAGAGAGAATTAATAAACATAGGTATTCCGTGCGCCACTTTGTATGCTAATCTAGCACAGGGTACTTGTTTACAAGAAAAATTTTTTGAAGAGATAGCGTGTGGATTAATAAAAACATTATTCGTAACACCTGAAAAATTAGTTTCCAACGAAGGATTTTGCAGATTTATTACATAACTTTATAATGAAAAAAAAATTCGCTTCGTAATTGATGAAGCACATTGTATAATTGCTTATCATGATTTCAGGTAAATATATTTATTGTTCTATATATTGATCTATTGTGTCACGATAGATAATATATTGTAAATTAAGGAAAATATAAAATATCATCTATCGTATTACCTTAGATTATCCATCATATAAAGATATTGGCGATTTCACAATAAATAATTTGTATCGGCAATTTCACAATAAATAATTTATATCAACGATTTCGTAAAAAATAATTTATATTGATTTATAAATAATTAATACCTAAGGATATTAGCAATTTAATTGTATTAGTGATTTGCAATAAATAATTAAATTGCCAATATCTTTAAATATTAATTATTTATTGCAATACTTCAGAATTCTATGATTCTGCTGTAAGATTTTGATAATATTTATAGTTTTGTGATAAATAAGTAATAAATATTTAAATCTTTATAAATTAATTGATTATATTTATATTTGTATTTTTTTTTATAGAAAAGCTTGGGGACAACTTGGAATATTGAAACAACGGTGGAAATTAGCCCCTATTATGTTACTTACAGCAACTTGCACACGATCGGAAGTAGATGAAATTTGTAAAAATTTATTTATCGAAGAAAATAATTTTACTTTAATTCGTGGATCAGTAAGTCACAGAACAGAGATAGTTTTTAATGTAAAAGAAAGAAAGGAAATTCATGATCAATATATCACTGAAATTATCGATATAATAAAAAAAAACTTACATGGTCGTATCATTATATATTGTTCAATATTATACATGTCGTCAAAACTATTGAATTGAATCAGACGCAATTAAAATTGAGAAAAATTGGAGTTGAGTCAAGGCAAAATTTTGATTTTTACTAGTGATTGACGCAATTAAAAATTGAAATTTTAAGAGTTGAGTCAAAGCCAAATTAGTTTTGACGACATGTATATTCAATACACATTAACTGTGAATTTTTACATACCAAATTACAAGAAAATTTAACAAATATTTCAATGGGTTTTTTTCATGGTGGTTTACAAGATGATGAAAGAGAAAAAACAATGAATAGTTGGAAAACTAGTAATATTCAGATAATGGTCGCAACATCTGCTTTTGGAATGGGAATTAATTCAAGTAATATACATGCCGTTATTCACATTGGTGCACCTATGAGTATAAGTATGTATACTTATTATACTTATTATTTATTTATTATTCTAATTTTATTTATATTTTATAGTGAATCTCACTCAAGAAGCTGGTCGTGCAGGACGTGATGAAAATTCTTCAACCCATATTATTTTTTATAACAAAAAAGATATTCGTACAAATTATTCTATAGTAGCAGAATTATACATGTTCCCAAAATTGATTTTGGATTTTTGAGGTATTTCGACTTTTTGAGATTTATGCAAAATCCATTCTATATATGGAAGTAAAAAAAGTACCCAGTTATATGTATCTTCAATCAAAGAATAAATCTGGGTAGTCAAAAAATTTTGGGTTTTAAATAAAATAATTTCGTCTTCTATGAAAAACTATTTCGACTTTTTTCCCCAAAATTGCAATTTCAGGGCCCCAAAATAATTTTGCGTGCAAGTATAAGCAGAATACAAGGAAACGTAAGAGACTAGTTTATTATTTTACATAGTAGTAGAATTCAAAGAAATAGAAAAAAATTTATTTATTATTATTTTTTTTTTTTTTTTTTTTTNCCAGTTAATTACGATTAATATGGATGATGATCTTTCTGTAATCCAAGGCTTGGCGGGTATCAACCGGTACCCTTGCCTAAAAGAGGGTGATCGAAGCCCTTTCGGGTGCCACATGTAAAGATTCACTAATGGTCATGTGAATTGGGATGTATGGGTCCACAAAGTGGCTAGTGCTTAGAATAGTGGTTCAGAGGTCGAGTTCGATTCTCGAGATGTTTGTCGTGTTGGCGATGAAGGAAAAGCCGATAAGGGGTTAAAACTCGGCAGGCTAGCTTAGTCATAATGGCGATCATGACGGACAGTCCAGACGCTTCTGGATGGAGAGCGACACCACTTTCCGGATTCTACACTCTCTGATTTATGATATTCATTAACGCGAAAATCCTGATCTTAGGACTGTATCATCCACAATAATTTCTCAGTATAAACGCTATCGGGTCTATGACTACTGCCATAGGACCACTGATAGTGGGACGTAGCTCGCAGCCTTGAGGGCATTTGCCTGTTGACTGAGTGGCGATTCACGGTGGATAATAAAAGGATCGAAATCAGGACTGCGGTTCATAAAAGTACATCCTAAAAATTGCGCAAGCGAGCCACAGAATCTGTCGCGAGGGCTGTCCCTAATACAAAAAAAAAAAAAAAAAAAAAAAAAAAAAAATTTTTTTTTTTTTTTTTTTTTTTTTTTTTTTGTATTAGGGACAGCCCTCGCGACAGATTCTGTGGCTCGCTTGCGCAATTTTTAGGATGTACTTTTATGAACCGCAGTCCTGATTTCGATCCTTTTATTATCCACCGTGAATCGCCACTCAGTCAACAGGCAAATGCCCTCAAGGCTGCGAGCTACGTCCCACTATCAGTGGTCCTATGGCAGTAGTCATAGACCCGATAGCGTTTATACTGAGAAATTATTGTGGATGATACAGTCCTAAGATCAGGATTTTCGCGTTAATGAATATCATAAATCAGAGAGTGTAGAATCCGGAAAGTGGTGTCGCTCTCCATCCAGAAGCGTCTGGACTGTCCGTCATGATCGCCATTATGACTAAGCTAGCCTGCCGAGTTTTAACCCCTTATCGGCTTTTCCTTCATCGCCAACACGACAAACATCTCGAGAATCGAACTCGACCTCTGAACCACTATTCTAAGCACTAGCCACTTTGTGGACCCATACATCCCAATTCACATGACCATTAGTGAATCTTTACATGTGGCACCCGAAAGGGCTTCGATCACCCTCTTTTAGGCAAGGGTACCGGTTGATACCCGCCAAGCCTTGGATTACAGAAAGATCATCATCCATATTAATCGTAATTAACTGGGATCGATCCGTTGACCTTATGACTTGGTTCTGGCGCACTAGCCACTAGACTAGGCAGACCAGAGCCTATTTATTATTATTATAATTTTTTTATATCTAATTAATAAATATTATATTAAAAGGGAATCTATTGCAAATATTACAGTTAATGAACGAAATTTGATTGATAAACTTGAACGGGCATCCAATAAAATTTTTGAAGTTTTTTATTACTGTTATTCCAAGTATGAATGTCGACAACTATTGATTTGGAAATGGCAGGCATAGCCTAATGAAGTAAGCCCTCCAGAATGTGAAAAATGTGATAATTGTATAAATAGAATTACAAATAAACCAAAGTTACTTGATGGTAAGGAAGAAATAATAAAATTATTGGAAGTGATAGAATTTCTTACAGAAGAAATGAGTGAACAAATTAGTCCGGATGATGTAATAGATGTATTTAGGGGTGGAAAAACAGCAAGAATAAAACAAAAGAAATGGAATACTTTATCAGTATATCCAACTGAAAAAAGAAAGATATTGAAGACTAAAGAATTAGTTTCATTTGCATTATTAGATTTAGTGGTTCGTGGTTTAGTTCAAGAAAAAATAATATTACGAAGACCAAATGAGGGTAATTTAGGTTTGTCTAGTAGTATAATTGTAGTTGGTGTGGTAAGTGGTGCACAAGCAAATGCTAATATGCAAAATTGGCAATATTTTGTCAAATAGCAAATGAATATGTAAAATTAGTAATATTTCTTCAAATAAATATTTTTATTCCCACCGAAATAAAATAAATATTTTTATTCACTGAAATAAAATAAATATTTTTATTCCCACCGAAATAAAATAAATATTTTTATTCCCGCTGAAATTACAGATCAGTTTTGTGTCACGTTTTATAATTTTTACTGAAATTAAGATCAGTTTTGTGTTACATTAAAAAAAATTAGACGTGATAAACATATAGAGATAGACTCTACCCTTAAAACCCGAAATTTTTTGACCACCCAGATTTATTCTTTGATTGAAGATACACATAACTGGGTACTTTTTTTACTTCCATATATAGAATAGATTCTGCATATACGTGTTGCCCAAATCCCAAATAATTTGGGATTTGGGACGCCAAAATGCACAAATTACTAGTATTTGGGATTTGGGATTTGGGATTTCGGCAAAAGATACTAATTATAATTTGGGATTTGGGATTTCGGCATTTGGGATTTCGGCATTTGGATTTTGAATTTGGGTGGCAGGTATAATTCTGCATAAATCTCAAAAAGTCGAAATACCTCAAAAATCCAAAATCAATTTTGGGAACATGTATANAAATAAATATTTTTATTCCCACCGAAATAAAATAAATATTTTTATTCCCGCTGAAATTACAGATCAGTTTTGTGTCACGTTTTATAATTTTTACTGAAATTAAGATCAGTTTTGTGTTACATTAAAAAAAATTAGACGTGATAAACATATAGAGATAGACTCTACCCTTAAAACCCGAAATTTTTTGACCACCCAGATTTATTCTTTGATTGAAGATACACATAACTGGGTACTTTTTTTACTTCCATATATAGAATAGATTCTGCATATACGTGTTGCCCAAATCCCAAATAATTTGGGATTTGGGACGCCAAAATGCACAAATTACTAGTATTTGGGATTTGGGATTTGGGATTTCGGCAAAAGATACTAATTATAATTTGGGATTTGGGATTTCGGCATTTGGGATTTCGGCATTTGGATTTTGAATTTGGGTGGCAGGTATAATTCTGCATAAATCTCAAAAAGTCGAAATACCTCAAAAATCCAAAATCAATTTTGGGAACATGTATAGTGACGTCTATACATGTCGTCAAAACTAATTTGACCTTGACTCAACTCTTAAAATCTCAATTTTTAATTGCGTCTGACTCAACTAATTGCGTCAATTACTAGTAAAAATTAAAATTTGACTTAACTCAACTCCAATTTTTCTCAATTTTAATTGCGTCTGACTCAATTCAATAGTTTTGATGACATGTATAGTAACGTCATAGAAATTTCCGGCAGAATTACGAAAATTTTCAGAAAATTTACGCGGAAATTTTTTCACAAATGTGAAACTTTAAATTTGAATATCTTCGCGAATATTGATGTTACAAAAATGAAACACATATCATCTTGTAGCTAAGAACCAGATCTTTCGATCTGTCATAAAAAGATCTTAGTAAAAAATCGCTCCCTGTCTTATAAATAATGATCAAAGTCAAAAAAATTGATTTTTTTAGGCGTAGATTTCTGTAGGTCCCATAAATTTTCTGTAAATTTATGCCCCGAAAAGTTTCCTGATGATCTGCTGTAGATGAAAATTGGATATAATAATATTATAGGCCTTAAAGTGTTAAAAGCGATAAATTCACTACAAGAATTGACCTTATATTATATACGAGAGGAGATAGAGAAAAATTTAGAGGTATTAAAATCCAAGCTTGGTGGTCCCATGACGGATAGAGATGCAACCCTTTATAATGCTCTTAAAAAAGGCATAAAAGAAATAGACACTTCTGAGCTTACCTGACAAAATCCACTAGCAAGTACAGTTATTAGTAATGAATCTCGGTTGGTAAAAGATTTAGGGCAGAGACAAAGACGTACTTTTTTGGTAAGAGTAATTTAACGAAGATAAGTTAACAATTTTGTGCTTTACACATTTTTAATATAATCGCATTGATTTAGAAACCGAGCGAGAATATGAGATGTGAGACCCCAAGATTGATCTATTCTAAGTGTGATGAGTTTGTGAATAGTTTTAATAAGACGAATACTCCGAATAATCTTAAAAATATTACCCATGATAAAACATGGAAGGAGAATGAATTTAAGTTAGAAAAAGTAGCAAGTCGAGTACTTAGTATATTGTAAATAATTAGCAGACTTTTATTTGTATATACTTTTCAAATTGATAATAACTCGCATCTATAAATTTAGGGGGAAGGTATGGAATAATGCCGCTTTTGAAACTAGCACGTCCCGCAATGAACAAAGTGAGGAGACCTATATATCAGATATAATTATGCTGTTACTTCGAGCTTCTTTAGGAGATTTGCCAAATGGCTACATTTTTTTGAGTACAGCCGAACGACAAAGCTTGGTGAGTAAGGCGCGTGTAAATAACAGAACAGGTAAGGAAAAATGGGCAAAAAACCTGATATTATGGCACTAGAGAAGTTTAAGGGAAAGCTGGTAAAATTTCTATATTTAGAGGGTTCGCGTGTTGTATGCAATGTTACTAAAAAAAATGATAATAAGATAAAGTTATAGAGAGAATTGTTGGATGGAGTTAGTTATATAAATACCGCATATAGGTCGATTAGTAATCAATTTGGTGTAGTTGGGATACAAGTGGCTGGTAAAAAAATATATTTAAATGTCTTGATGAATGATGCGAGTGGAATCCCAAGATATTTCCATTTAGATCATGTAGAGATTCCATTGACTATAAACATGTCATCGCGCGTGAAGCCCCTAATGCGGTTGTTGTTAACTTTAAGAAACATTTTAATTGTGAACAAAAGTTTACTCATTCAAGCATTGGAGTTATACTTGCACGCAAAATTATTTTGGGGCCCCGAAATTACAATTTTGGAAAAAAAAGTCGAAATAGTTTTTCATAGAAGACGAAATTATTTTACTTAAAACCCAAAATTTTTTGACTACCCAGATTTATTTTTTGATTGAAGATACACATAACTGGGTACTTTTTTTTACTTCCATATATAGAATGGATTCTGCATAAATCTCAAAAAGTCGAAATACCTCAAAAATCTAAAATCAATTTTGGGAACATGTATAATTGAAGCAGGCTATTTCACATCTGCCTCAAAATACTCACCTGGGTCTTACCGTTTCATCAATATTTGTTAGAAGATCTTCATTGAAGCCATGGAAAAGAAAATCTACACAATTCGAAGATAAATAGATTTTTATTTCTATCATATATTTTATCCTATATTATTATCTCATATCAATATTTTATTAATAAAGATTTTTGGTTAGAGGAACGTATAACGTATCATGTGTTATTTTTTGTGTGATGTATAATTAATAATTTTTCCGGAATAATTTCCTTGACAAAAGTGATCGGCGTTCCGAAAAAGAACGCACTAGTAATTTTTTCGTATATTGTATGTGATTTTATTTTTTTTTTTTGTTTCAGCGAGGCCTTGCCTCAAATTTTATTAATTAGAAAAACAGAAAGTTTCTTATACATAAGATACATAACTTATTCTAATGACTATTAGTTAAAGATGAGACTCAGACTAACCCGAAGGGACATGCCTGCAACCTACCGCTTGACAATAACAATTGCCCTTAGCATGTTAAGGTCCTGCCGAACAACCTATTTTATACAACCAAGTCCAATTACAGTTATCTTTGATAACATGATTATATATAAATCTATTTAATGAAAATAAAAAAGAAATTTTGCTTCTACTATAATTAGCATCAGTAAATTTNCAATATTTGTTAGAAGATCTTCATTGAAGCCATGGAAAAGAAAATCTACACAATTCGAAGATAAATAGATTTTTATTTCTATCATATATTTTATCCTATATTATTATCTCATATCAATATTTTATTAATAAAGATTTTTGGTTAGAGGAACGTATAACGTATCATGTGTTATTTTTTGTGTGATGTATAATTAATAATTTTTCCGGAATAATTTCCTTGACAAAAGTGATCGGCGTTCCGAAAAAGAACGCACTAGTAATTTTTTCGTATATTGTATGTGATTTTATTTTTTTTTTTTGTTTCAGCGAGGCCTTGCCTCAAATTTTATTAATTAGAAAAACAGAAAGTTTCTTATACATAAGATACATAACTTATTCTAATGACTATTAGTTAAAGATGAGACTCAGACTAACCCGAAGGGACATGCCTGCAACCTACCGCTTGACAATAACAATTGCCCTTAGCATGTTAAGGTCCTGCCGAACAACCTATTTTATACAACCAAGTCCAATTACAGTTATCTTTGATAACATGATTATATATAAATCTATTTAATGAAAATAAAAAAGAAATTTTGCTTCTACTATAATTAGCATCAGTAAATTTTTTTAAACGTAAGCCTTCGAAGTCCTTCACTCCGATAACCTTCGAATACCTCCAACATAAACGTAATATTTACGAAGGTTATTGGTACGATAACCTTCAATAACCTTCACTTTATCATAATAAACGTAATATTTGCGAAGGTTATTGGTCCGATAACCTTCAATAACCTTTGAAAACGAAATTATTACAATAACCTCCGACTTAAAAAATTTCCTGATGCTATGATTGTTTTTATTTATAATATTTGTTACATCTTGTGTAGTATTGTTGAGTACACTATTGTTATCTGTATTATTGGTCTGAGATGTTACTGTTGTGTCAAGTGTCTCGTTACGGACCTTCTTTTTCCATTTATTATTACTGATTCCATTCTCAGTTTTCCACTTTTTAACCGTTGTACATCTATCCTTCCATATATGAGTATGTAAGAAGAGTTTAAATTGATTAAATACGTCGTCCATTATTTGATCAGCCAACTCATGTGTTACAACTTTTTGCAAAACTATATCATATACAGTTATCAGGATCAATCCCAACATAACGTCAATGAATGATAAGTGGTTCGCGTACCGCGTGCTTACATCTCGGGGAATGTGAAGTTCCTTTAATGCTTCTAGTGTTTTGCACATATTTTTGCATGTATTCCCACTATACATGTTTCCAAAATTGATTTTGGATTTTTGAGGTATTTCGACTTTTTGAGATTTATGCAAAATCTATTTTATATATAGAAGTAAAAAAAATATCCAGTTATATGTATCTTCAATCAAAGAATAAATCTGGGTGATCAAAAAATTTCGGGTTTTAAATAAAATAATTTCGTCTTCTATGAAAAACTATTTCGACTTTTTTTCCCAAAATTGCAATTTCGGGGTCCCAAAATAATTTTGCGTGCAAGTATAATCCCCACATGTTACGATTGTATGTGATTTTATCAGACTCGAACTTTTGAACATATTTATATCTTGTATAAAATAATGGGAAATCCACAATTCACAATCGATTCATTGAGAGAATTAGATTATTGAGCTTAGAAAGAAGTATACTGAGGTCGAGGCTGAGAATATAAAATTAAAACAAGATAAAGAAAAAATCGAGCTCAGATTCGTGGAATTAGAGCAGAAGGACAAAGAGAAGTCCATCTTTATTACTAAATTGTAACACGATGTCTCACTAATCAAGGAACAGAGTATGTAGGATAAGAACACAGAATGTCATCAAACTGTCATTGGCCGTACCAACTCCGTTGATACACAAAATACACTTTCTACAAAAGACGTTTTACAATCTTCGGTAAATTCTAACCACTTTGTGTCTGCCTCTGGCAATGATACACCTGAACAGACAGTCTCACAATGTGAGAATACCCCTATATCTGATAATACTGATAACACTTTAAATTCTAATGATACTTATGAACAGATAGTCCTACGTAATGAGAAATCTAATATATCTAGCTACGAAATGACTGCCTCTGGCAATTCCGATACACAACAGGAATTAGAGACCTTCACATCTCCTATTCCTGCAGAAACTATATCGTTGGAAGAGAAGGAAAAAAATGAATTTCTGGATTCAATGTATAACATCAGTAAATTTTTTTAAACGTAAGCCTTCGAAGTCCTTCACTCCGATAACCTTCGAATACCTCCAACATAAACGTAATATTTACAAAGGTTATTGGTACCGAAAACCTTCATTTTTATTAATAAAACGTAATACTCCGNTTGATACACAAAATACACTTTCTACAAAAGACGTTTTACAATCTTCGGTAAATTCTAACCACTTTGTGTCTGCCTCTGGCAATGATACACCTGAACAGACAGTCTCACAATGTGAGAATACCCCTATATCTGATAATACTGATAACACTTTAAATTCTAATGATACTTATGAACAGATAGTCCTACGTAATGAGAAATCTAATATATCTAGCTACGAAATGACTGCCTCTGGCAATTCCGATACACAACAGGAATTAGAGACCTTCACATCTCCTATTCCTGCAGAAACTATATCGTTGGAAGAGAAGGAAAAAAATGAATTTCTGGATTCAATGTATAACATCAGTAAATTTTTTTAAACGTAAGCCTTCGAAGTCCTTCACTCCGATAACCTTCGAATACCTCCAACATAAACGTAATATTTACAAAGGTTATTGGTACCGAAAACCTTCATTTTTATTAATAAAACGTAATACTCCGAAGGTTATTAATATCGATAACTTTCAATAACCTTCACTTTATCATAATAAACGTAATATTTGCGAAGATTATTGGTCCGATAACCTTCAATAACCTTTGAAAACGAAATTATTACAATAACCTCCAACATAAAAAATTTCCTGATGAAGGAACAGGTCAGTAGAGAGATAATGGAGAGAATTAAGGAGAAGAAACTTCGAGATCAAGAGGTACTCTCAACTCCTCAAGATACCCGTTCTATTATTATTTCTGAACAAATGAACGACCAATCAAAATCTCAGAATTCATCTTCTGGCTTACAGATAAAGCTAAAAATTCTCTATAATCAGAAAGTAGAACAGGGATTAAGACGTGAAATATCTATTTACGACCAAGACAATAGTAATGAAATTAATGCACCTTGTACACAGATCGGACAAAGTTTGTGTATTCTGAATATTGTATCTGATAATACATTTGACATACAAATTCCTGATTTTTCTTTAGAGACGATTTTAACAGGATCTAATGCACAAAGTACACTTTTTCCGGAAGATAAAGTTACGGCTCAAAATATAGTTGACCTATTTAATATAGCAATGAAAATTAGATGAAAAGAGATTTTATACTGGTATTATTACTATAAAGTACATAAGGATAGAATTAAAAATATTAGGTCTATAAATAATATTAACAACAAATCTGCGAGGATGTTGGTATATAATGAAATTAAATCACTTCTACTGATGTCAATTTACGTAAAATAACTTTCAGAGCTAAAAAAATCTATATACTAGTTGAAGGAATAGGAATAGATAGGATCAGACAAGTAACTTATAGCGCAAGTGCTATTTCAAGTTTAAAAGATATTCAAATTCAAAATATTATAAATGATTTTTCCAAGACAACTGATATAAATTGTCAGGCACAGAGTGCCATTTCTTCCAAAATAAAAGTGATCAGTATGACAAATTGTCACGCGCATATGACAGATCTTTCCAGCTCAAATGATTCATCAGCAAAGTTGGCACGGTTAAAATTACCAGAAATTGAGGTAAGTAAAGAAGCCTCACTGAAAATCAAGGTAAGTGTACCTATTGAAACTAGTGTAGTAAGTGATACAAAAACCAATGATAATAAACCACAATCTTTAATAACTGCTTTATCCGATGATAAGCCAGAAATTTTTCTGATGACGATAATTCCTTCAATAACAACAAAGACGATGGAAGCTTCCGTAGTTTTTCCAATGATGATGATAAAGGTTTTTATTATGATTTAAATACTAGTGAAACTTATACAAAATCAGACCATTCAATCTGCGCGTATTAGATACAGAGTAACCTGCTTCGCCGTCAATAATTATTTTATAAACGACTTTATAACTCATTTTTCCAATTTACTTTGGCCATGTCTATTTGTTGATGCATCAATAAATGTGGCTCTAGTGACTGATTTATTGTAAAGAATCGTGTTTAGTTTGCAAGTGCAATGATCTGAACTTATTCTAATTTGCATATCGAAAATATACAAGGTGCCATTTTTCTGCGATCACATGCATGTGGAATAACACAATTATTAACACTCATATGGGCTGATTACGAAAGTCTTAAAATTTTATTTATTTTTTCGAAGAAATTTAAAAGTCAAAAAAAATCTCAATATTTTATTAAGGAAACTACTTCTCAACTCCTAAATAAAAATATTCGGCACAGAATTTTACATATATTTGTAATTTTTAAAAATATTTTATTAAGTAAATAAGAGTTTAAATATATGTAGACCTGTTAATAAGTACTTTATACATGTCGTCAAAACTATTGAATTGAGTCAGACGCAATTAAAATTTAAAAATTTGGAATTGAGTCATATGAAAAATTGATGCAATTGACGCAATTGACACAATTATTTTGACGCAATTACATAGATACAACTAAATTTCAGTAGTTGAGTCAATAACTTTTTACTTTTGACGACATGTATAAAGTACTTGTCAACCTATCAAACCCGACCCTAACCCATCAACCCAACCCCCTTACCCCGCGGAAATTTGTTTTATTTCTTTCTTAAAAGGTTTAATAACGTTATTTTATCTTATTTTTTCTTTTATTTTGTTTACTTTACTCCAAAAGAACAACTTTACTTAGTAGTCAAAATCTGTTATCAATAAGTTTTATTAACTTTATTAAGAGATAAATAAAAAAAAATTTTGTGTAACAGAAAATCAGTCAATTTTTATAATCAGCCGATATGTTGAGAAATACGGAATAAAAATAAAAAATAATAGCTTTACTGACGTATCGGGGATAACGGAAAAAATTATCTCCATTGTTATTACGCCTTGATTGTATGCTTCATAGAGCGTGATTATAGTGATGAAAATTACAATTAAAAAATTATTGAAAATATGACTCAGAGTCACCCCTAAAGGACCTGAGTTGCATTGTTTGTGGTTATTTACTTCGCAATTGATAAATTGATAATTCGAATGTGATGCAATTGTTTTTTGATTGCTTTGATTTCTTACCTACACATCCCTCGATTTCGATCTATTTTATATATTAAAACTCAATATCTGCTATCCATAGCATTGGTTCTTTATATCTCGTACTAAATCGAGACAATAGATTATTAGCGATTGTAATATTTATTAATGAAAACTTTATATCACATCAGTGGTGTTGAGCACCATACCTCGTGCAGCAGGGGTTAGGGTTTTTCATGGGTAGTGTATTTATCACCATATGTCACACCCTTCGAATATCAATTTTTATTAGATATTCTAGGGACTTAGAATTTTTTTACACGCAGAAACCATATTTGTCACAACGCTAATATTTGTCACATAGACTTTCACGTGAATAGTTTCCAATCATCTTGTTATCATGTGCCTATTTATTTAATCATGTGTTTTATTTTTATTGGTTGAAAAATCACTGGTGTTGAACACCACTGGTGTGATTTAGCAATGTCATTTATTAATACATGGCAATTTCGTACTATTTATGCCGAATATCACGCANCGATTTCGATCTATTTTATATATTAAAACTCAATATCTGCTATCCATAGCATTGGTTCTTTATATCTCGTACTAAATCGAGACAATAGATTATTAGCGATTGTAATATTTATTAATGAAAACTTTATATCACATCAGTGGTGTTGAGCACCATACCTCGTGCAGCAGGGGTTAGGGTTTTTCATGGGTAGTGTATTTATCACCATATGTCACACCCTTCGAATATCAATTTTTATTAGATATTCTAGGGACTTAGAATTTTTTTACACGCAGAAACCATATTTGTCACAACGCTAATATTTGTCACATAGACTTTCACGTGAATAGTTTCCAATCATCTTGTTATCATGTGCCTATTTATTTAATCATGTGTTTTATTTTTATTGGTTGAAAAATCACTGGTGTTGAACACCACTGGTGTGATTTAGCAATGTCATTTATTAATACATGGCAATTTCGTACTATTTATGCCGAATATCACGCATCGGGTGATCGTTCACCTCGTCTGATAATCAACAATTCCCATATACCACACGATTTTTGTTTGTTACTTAATTTAGATGCAATAAGGTCTTATTTCGTAATAAATGACGCTTCAACTCTGCATGCCATGTTGTCTCAAACACATGCTTCGATCACAGGTAATAGGAACGTGCAACGTAATACGTAGAAGTAAAGCCTCATGATTCAAAGAATCTTGCTCTGCAATAAAAAAAATACCCATCATCGGTATAAAATTAATTATCGGAAAAAAAAGACCATTTAAACCTGATTGCTTTATTAATACAATAAAAAATACATGTGAATGGGGAGACACAGAATGTGTCCTACTTCGTAGACTATCTACCTGTTATTATTTGTTAATTTTTTAAATATGATGCTTTTTAATTTCATGTTCATATATATAAACTAAAAATGTATATTAACATATGACTGAATATTTATTTAAATTTGACGCGCGCCCGAAGGCTGAAGATCTGTTACCTGATCCTGAATAGTACACTAAATAAAAATGTTATGTTATGTAGATATTGTTTCATAGTTATATAATATATATTAATCACGAGTTGTATCGATTTTCCAACTGATTGTCAGGTGTTAATCCACAGATGAAATACTTTTCCTAATGAATCATCTATGACTCAAATATATTGAAATTGTCTCTTTAATGATAATGTATATTATGCAAAGAATATTGAAATTCGAACAAATAATCATATATTATATGTAGTAGAGTTAGAAAAAATTGCTGTTTGTCTTGTTAATGATAAAAGGTGGGTATTTGGTGATAAAATATCAAACTTACCATATGGTCATTGGTGAATAGATGTTATAAAAACATTTGTATCAAGAGGAATGTCTCCAAAAAATGCAGAAAAAAGAATTATAGAATTAAAGCTCAAGCCAGAAATTGAGTCTTTAGTCAAAGCTAGAGGATAGCTCATTCAATGAACTGATAATAATATTTTTTTTTTCTAATATAATAAATATATAAATGATTTTTTTTCTGGAGTATAACTCGAAGATATTGTTAATCATGATCGGCAAAAAAGAAGCATATGTCAGGATAACGGAATTTTTCTTCTTGAGGTATGGTATAATGAAAACCAGAACTAAAAAAATCAAGAAAATTCAAGGTCTATCCAAAATTTTGACCTATAATTAAATCTGCGATAATGTAATGATGGTCCAGTCACATGATCGAGAAACCATTAGAAGTAGTATGTACAATGTTACACGCTCTCTAACTTAATCAAGATGTTCAAGATGTTCAAGTATATACTGGTCAAAGAAAGAGCTTGTAGAAGGAGCTTTAATCAATTAAGAAATTCAACAACTGTTAGCCGTTTTTTTGATCCTAAAAATGATGTAGCTTTCAAAAAGCTTTTTGGAGAGGAACAAAGTAAACCAATTTTATTAAATTTTTTAAACTCTATATTAAGACGAAAGGGTGATGATTTTATTCAAGAAGTTAGTTTATTGCCTCAAGAGCAATCTCCCCGTTATGAAGATACTAGAAAGACTATTTTAGATGTTTTGTGCTGTGATAAAAAAGGACATAAATACATTGTTGAAATGCAAAACAAAAGACTCAGTTCATTCATTCAAAAAATGGAATGTTATGCCTCACGAACTTATTCCGATCAACTTTTTAAAGATGTAGATTATTTAGAACTTAAACCAGTAATTCTACTTGCTATCGCGAATCATAATATTTTCCCTAGCGAGGTTAAACATATTAGTTATCATTATAATTGAGAAGAGAAAACAAATAAATGTTTTTTACCAAATCTTTCCTATGCATTTGTTGAACTTCCGAAATTCAGTAAATGCAGAGAACAACTCGAAACTACCGAGGATTATTGGGTACATTTATTGAAGGAAGCTTCCAAAGAACAAGAACCTCCAAAAGGAGCGCCTAATGAGATTCAAGAAGCTTATGATATTCTTGAAAGACATCGTTGGAACCCGGAGGATAATATCTTATACGAAAAGACCAGGATGGCACTTTTAGATGATGAAGATGTAGTTAAAACTGCTAAAGACGAAGGTAAAGAAGAAGGTAGAAAAGAAGGTAAAGAAGAAGGTAGAAAAGAAATTGCAAGTGAAGCTTTGAAAGATGGTTTATCTGTTGAACTTATTTCAAAGATTACAGGTTTATCAATTTCAATAATTAAGAAGCTAAATAATCAATAACATTTTTTTTACATTGACTTTGATTGACTTTGGAAAAGTAGGATTGTTGCTTATTTGTATTCGTATTATGAAATAATGATTTTCACAAATTTTATTATGCATTATTTGTTGCTTTACTTGATTAAATAAAGCATTAATAAATAGGGAACGAAATGTACCTTCAAAATTAATTTTTCGCATATATAAGATGATGATCTATAAGAAAATGAAAGCATGAAATATAAATAGTAACTGTGAAAGCGTAAATCAGAATTTGTATCAGATCGTAACACGCTTGCAAAATTCGAATAAATTATAAGTTTATTATTAATATAGTGCTTTTGTGGTAATGCATACACATATACCTGCTGCCCAAATTCGAAATCCAAATGCCGAAATCCCAAATGCCGAAATCCCAAATCCCAAATCCCAAATACTAGTAATTTGTGCATTTTGGCGTCCCAAATCCCAAATTATTTGGGATTTGGGCAACACGTATACATACACATAACTTTGATTATTATTATAAATGAGATTTATTTGACTTCAAATATAATAATGCTAAATAAAACGTATATCGATACAATTATCTGTGATTATACCCGTTAATTTGAGGGAAAATTTATTTTGGTATCAACATATCAGCACGTGGTTGAAAATATGCAAAATTATTTGATCGTTGATCGTGTATTTGATTTTTAATACACATTTTGTTGATCAAATTTTTTTACATATTGACATGCATGTCACGAGGGCGCAGTATGGCGCAGTAATTTATTTTGCATCCTTATTATTTCTCAAGCATTTTACAATTACAAAATCTATATCGCTCTGACTTAAGTTTGAAATAGAGTATAGTGAAAATGATCTAATTAGTGCTATTTTTTGTTTTGCCATTTTTTCATCTCCATTAACAATAGCAGTAAAAAGCTTATATATTTTCCGCACTCTTTCCATTCTCTTTCACAATGCAGTATCGCTCATTTTTGGAATTTGTTTACTAACATCCCCANTGCCGAAATCCCAAATCCCAAATCCCAAATTATAATTAGTATTTTTTGCCGAAATCCCAAATCCCAAATCCCAAATTATAATTAGTATTTTTTGCCGAAATCCCAAATCCCAAATCCCAAATACTAGTAATTTGTGCATTTTGGCGTCCCAAATCCCAAATTATTTGGGATTTGGGCAACACGTATACATACACATAACTTTGATTATTATTATAAATGAGATTTATTTGACTTCAAATATAATAATGCTAAATAAAACGTATATCGATACAATTATCTGTGATTATACCCGTTAATTTGAGGGAAAATTTATTTTGGTATCAACATATCAGCACGTGGTTGAAAATATGCAAAATTATTTGATCGTTGATCGTGTATTTGATTTTTAATACACATTTTGTTGATCAAATTTTTTTACATATTGACATGCATGTCACGAGGGCGCAGTATGGCGCAGTAATTTATTTTGCATCCTTATTATTTCTCAAGCATTTTACAATTACAAAATCTATATCGCTCTGACTTAAGTTTGAAATAGAGTATAGTGAAAATGATCTAATTAGTGCTATTTTTTGTTTTGCCATTTTTTCATCTCCATTAACAATAGCAGTAAAAAGCTTATATATTTTCCGCACTCTTTCCATTCTCTTTCACAATGCAGTATCGCTCATTTTTGGAATTTGTTTACTAACATCCCCAAAAACTAAAGCATTGGACGCTTCTTTACCATTATCTTTTTTGTACTCTTTATATCGTTTATATAAGCCCAGGACCCCGAAATATTATAATAAATGTTATAAAAGATCTGCAAGATTTTGGTTCAAAATATGCAACTATTTTTTATATTAACTCTATGCAAAATTTTTATGAGATATCTAAAATATAGTAAAAAATATGCAAATAAAATTATGACTTATAATTAAAGTAATAAATATTTTGCAGTGGCTCATAGTTATAGTATCAAATCGCTGCATCAAGTTTTATAGTTATAAGATGCATCAAAGAACAAATTAATTACACCGTGAAGCGATTGTGTAACTTTATTTTTAAAGATTTACACATAAAATTCTGTTTTAGACTTCTCTCACAATTTGTGGAACAGGGGACGATTTTTCATAAAGGTATTTCTATGACAGATCGAAAGTTCCGGTTCTTAGCTACAAGGTGATTTGTGTTTCATCTCTGTAGCATCGATATTCGCCATGATAATGAGGTTTAAAGCCAAGCAATTGTCAAAACGTCTATATTTTTAAAGATTTACAAGATTTACATATAAAAATTCCGTTTTCAGACTTCTCTCACAATTTGTGGAACAGGGGACGATTTTTCATAAAGGTATTTCTATGACAGATCGAAAGTTCCGGTTCTTAGCTACAAGGTGATTTGTGTTTCATCTCTGTAGCATCGATATTCGCCATGATAATGAGGTTTAAAGCCAAGCAATTGTCAAAACGTCTATATTTTTAAAGATTTACAAGATTTACATATAAAAATTCCGTTTTCAGACTTCTCTCACAATTTGTGGAACAGGGGACGATTTTTCATAAAGGTATTTCTATGACAGATCGAAAGTTCCGGTTCTTAGCTACAAGGTGATTTGTGTTTCATCTCTGTAGCATCGATATTCGCCATGATAATGAGGTTTAAAGCCAAGCAATTGTCAAAACGTCTATATTTTTAAAGATTTACAAGATTTACATATAAAAATTCCGTTTTCAGACTTCTCTCACAATTTGTGGAACAGGGGACGATTTTTCATAAAGGTATTTCTATGACAGATCGAAAGTTCCGGTTCTTAGCTACAAGGTGATTTGTGTTTCATCTCTGTAGCATCGATATTCGCCATGATAATGAGGTTTAAAGCCAAGCAATTGTCAAAACGTCTATATTTTTAAAGATTTACAAGATTTACATATAAAAATTCCGTTTTCAGACTTCTCTCACAATTTGTGGAACAGGGGACGATTTTTCATAAAGGTATTTCTATGACAGATCGAAAGTTCCGGTTCTTAGCTACAAGGTGATTTGTGTTTCATCTCTGTAGCATCGATATTCGCCGTGATAATGAGGTTTCAAGTCAAGCAATTGTCAAAACGTCTATGAAAAAAGTTTTTAAAGAATTTTCATAGACGTTTTGACAATTGCTTGACTTTAAACCTCATTATCTCGGCGAATATCGATGCTACAGAGATGAAACACATATCACCTTGTAGCTAAGAACCGGGGCTTTTGATCTGTCTTAGAAATACCTTTGTAAAAAATCGCTTCCTGTTCCACAATTTGCGAGAGAAGTCTGAAAACGGAATTTTATATGTAAATCTTTAGAAATAAAGTTACACAATCATCAAAGAGCAAATTGATCGTGCATCTCATAACTTTAAAGCTTGATGCAGCGACTTGGTACTATGACAATGAGCCCTTTCACCTTTTTTTTATTATTTTACCGTTTTAAAAATATTCCATCCAAAAATAATATCCGCTATGCATTCTAATCATATAACTATAATAGAAATGATTATTATTATGCAAACTATTATTATTACTTTTCAAAAATGTATAATTCTATGCAAATAAATTCTTATGACATTTTTATTTTTTTTATATGATGGATATGCAAACTATTAGTATGACTTGTAATATAATATTTCGGGATCCTATAAGCCCCCACCTAAATCAAAATAGCTATTAATTACCTCTTGATTTGTGATTTCGTTCCTAGATTTGGTGTAATCAATTTTTTTGAATAAATATAAAAAATTAATGCTGCCCACTTCCTGAATACTCTCTTCAACAACTTCGTCAATCTGTGGATGAATATAGTTGGATAGTAATTCATCAATAAGCTTTTTCAGGTTCGCTGATTTTTTTCTATCGACCGGTTTAACTTCTTTTTTTGCCTTCTTACTGTGTGATTTCTCTGATGCCATAGTTATTTTTTCACTACTAACTTCGATAGGTCTTTTATTAGATCCTTCAGTCATATCGATACCTTTGCCCTTCGAATTATTTCCCCCCGTTACCCACATCCAACATTTCTTCATCAATAATTTCCTGAGATTGGATATTAAGTTGCTTTTTCATCTTTCCAACTACAGACGAAGTGCTGGATTCCGAATCCCGTCTAAGATCTGTTTCAGTTGTGGTGGCTTCGGTAATAGTCTCAACGCTTTTTCCACAATCGGGGAAGAGACACCCATTTGGCTTTGTAAGCAGGAGTTTCTTCTCGATACAGATTCTATGAAAAACATGTCCGCAAACTAATGATGTGAATACTTTATTGGGGGTGGAAAAAATCTTTTTATCGCATTCTACACAGTTAGGCAACTCGCTGAATTTCTTATTTTTGATTACATCATCGTTGAAGGTTTTTAGGATGCTATATGCGAGGTTTTTTAGATTAGTAGTTAAGACTTTTTCCGTTCTCAGCATAATGCCCACATAAAACAGATAAGTTCTTGAACTACGGACCTTTACATATTTTCGTATGTTTTCATATAATTGCTCATACGTCGTTCGAAAAAATATCCCAACTCAAAATAGCTTTACATCCGAAAGTTTATTATAGCAGAATCATTATGAAAAGGTGAATTTTATGATCGGCGAAAAACATGAAAATTAATCAAAAAATACCTGTGAGAAATTAGGTTGCACGAAAAACATATGGATCTAACCCTTATTCCTCTGCATTCAATGCTCATTGATTTGCAATAAAAAATTGGATTATCGTGATCGCGGTTTATTATACGATTAATTTATGTGTCGAAGCTACTTTACGTACCTTTGTACAATTATATACCTTATTCTTATTTCGCTTCTTTTTAGGTTTAGAATGGATAGAGCCGAGGTTTTTAGACTCATGTATCTTTTTTACTGTAACAACATCAGGTAAAATATTAGAACAATTTGAATCTGATGTATCGCTATTATCGGTCTCAAATTCTAGTAATTCACGTTTACATTTTGCCTTTTTATCTCTTAGCTCAGACTCGACTGCTTTTAATCTCAAATAAATAAGATTTATATGTAATCCTATTTCATCGATCATAATGGGGGTATCATTATGTAGTTTAGTATTAGTTGATCGCTTTATATTACGTTCCATTTTTGAATGATATATATAACCAACACTGGTCGAAATATGGAATATCGGGCACCTATCGGGTACCTGGTAGGTATGCGATAGGTGCCCGATATTCAACATATCGGGTACCCGATTGACGATGTAGTCGTCCCGAAGTTCGGGCACCTATCGGGTACATATCGGGTATCTATCGGGTATCTATCGGGTATCTATCGGGCACCGATATTTTGTCATTTTTTTCAAATTATTTATTTTTTATCGGGCACCTATCATCCATATATCGGGTATAGTATATTATTGTATATCGGGCACAGTATATCTCTGTATATTGGGCTAGTGATGGTAGGCGCAATACGAATTGAGCCAGGAATTTAGCCAGATTTAATTTAGCTAATTGAGCCTAGAATTTAGCCACGGCGCAATCAGGCGCAATGGCTAAATTCTGGCGCAAAGGCTAAATAATGGTGCAATTCTGATTGGCTGGCGCAATTATAAAATTTATTAAATAATTATTTTTAAATTTTTAAAAATAATTAATTTTAGCTTTAATTTCAAATTAATTTTACATAACTAGGAGCGATTTTCTACTATGATATTTCTATGACAGATCGAAAGATCTGGTTCTTAGCTACAAGATGATATATATTTCATTTCTGTAACATTAAAATTGACTAAATTATAGCTATTTTAAAACAATATATTAAAATACTTTTTTTTTTTTTTTTTTTTTTTTTTTTAAATAAG
>PQFF01000109.1:1974294-2001243 GCA_003547095.1 Diversispora epigaea | reverse complement strand
ATAATAATAATAATAATAGAAGCGAAGGGAGTGAGAATAATAATAATAGAAGCGAGGGAATGGGGGATAATAATAATAATAATAATAATAATAATAATAGAAGCGAGGGAATGGGGATAATAATAATAATAATAATGATAATAATAATAATAATAGAAGCGAAGGGAGTGGGAATAATAATAATAGAAGCGAGGGGAATGGGGAAAGTGTGGAGATAATAATAATAATAATAATAATAATAATAATAATAGAAGCGAGGGGACTAACGATGACGAAGAACCAACGATGATGAAGAACCAATGATGAGATGAGCGAACAACTATGATGAAGGACTAATGATGCAATAATGATAAAAGATCAATAATAATGATGATAATAATAAAGGGTAAGGAGTTAAATCAAATTATTATAATTAGTATTATCAATTATTTATTTATTCATCTTTCATTATTAAACAGTTTACAATAATAATGGTAACAATAATTAGGAATGATAATGGTGAAGTGGTAACAATAATGAACAAAGGATGAAGGATCAATAACAATGACAAATAACAAGGGACAATAATAATGATAATAATAATAAAGGGTAAGGAATTAAATCAAATTATTATAATTAGTATTATCAATTATTTATTTATTCATCTTTCATTATTAAACAGTTTACAATAATAATGGTAACAATAATTAGGAATGATAATGGTGAAGTGGTAACAATAATGAACAAAGGATGAAGGATCAATAACAATGACAAATAACAAGGGACAATAATAATGATAATAATAATAAAGGGTAAGGAATTAAATCAAATTATTATAATTAGTATTATCAATTATTTATTTATTCATCTTTCATTATTAAACAGTTTACAATAATAATGGTAACAATAATTAGGAATGATAATGGTGAAGTGGTAACAATAATGAACAAAGGATGAAGGATCAATAACAATGACAAATAACAAGGGACAATAATAATGATAATAATAATAAAGGGTAAGGAATTAAATCAAATTATTATAATTAGTATTATCAATTATTTATTTATTCATCTTTCATTATTAAACAGTTTACAATAATAATGGTAACAATAATTAGGAATGATAATGGTGAAGTGGTAACAATAATGAACAAAGGATGAAGGATCAATAACAATGACAAATAACAAGGGACAATAATAATGATAATAATAATAAAGGGTAAGGAATTAAATCAAATTATTATAATTAGTATTATCAATTATTTATTTATTCATCTTTCATTATTTAACAGTGTACAATAACGATAACAATAATTAGAAATATAATTCCCTTTAAATCTCCTTTATGGGAATGAATGCTGGTAAATTTCAATGATATTGATCAATATTCCGGACTCCCGTTAAGCCGGTCAATTGAAATGATATTGAGATATTGAACCCTTTTATTCTCTTTTTTTTTTTTCCGAGTACATTATATCCATATAATCCCTCTTTATATAATTTTTCTTGATCGACCATAGTATGAAACTTTTTGTACATAAGTTCGATAAGTCCAATAAGTTCGATAAGTCCGATAAGTCCAATTAGTTCGATAAGTTCGATAATTTTTCTTTTTCTTGTCTGCAAGGAGCCGGTCGCCTTGTGGACATATTTTCCATTTGTTATTATTTTAATTATTATTTTAATTATTAGAAAAAAAATATTATTTTATATTATTTTATGTATAATTATATAAATAAAGATATTAATTATGTAATATAGATCAATAATATTGATAATATAGATAATATAGATAATAGAATAGGTTGTGGCTTGATTAGGTATATATTATGTATTCAAGCCACACCTATTAGAGTTGTGGCTTTATTAGGTGTTACATATTATACAGTATATCACATATTCAAGCCACACCGAGTAGGGTTGAATATTATATATCACATACCAATGATAATTAAATCACGTGACCTGATTTATGATAAAACAAGAAGCGAACTTCCCGGATCACTAAGCTCGGTGATCAGACTAGATCAGGATTTTAGGAGAGTCCTAACTCAGTTATCATGGGGAACCACCCGTGCAGTTTTCTTCCATACTCCTAAGGCTGAGTACCCCTAACACGGACGTCTCCGTGAAAGGAAACTGCTGAAACACCAACAAAGGAGCGTGTGCAAGGATCTACTTGGTGCAGATCAAACCATGTCCCCTATTAACGGCGAAATGGGCAAACCTCAAGATATCCGAAGATATCGAGCAGTTTAAGCGAACTACTCCTAACTAGCAGAATCTTTTGGAGACTCTGAGACCTGTTATAAATATATGGTAATCATAAACTTATATATCATAAATTATATAAAAATTTTAAAATTATGGAATTTAAATTATATATATATAGTGTAAAAATTATAGAATTTTTAAAAAAAAACAAAACGTGTTTTTTTTGTTTATAAAAATGAAAAATAATGAATCTCCATTGTTTCAAGCTCAAACAGAACAAACTGAAATAGAACAAATTGAAACAGAACAAACTGAAACAGAACAAACTGGAAAAAAAAAAAAACAAAGAAATACATAATTATCCTAATGAGTCTATTATTGAATATTCTGAACCAGGAAGAAGCTACATATATGAAATTATTGAAGAAGGACAATATCCATCTATTACTTATCTTAAATATACCAAAGGCNACTTAAACAAAAAATTTTAAATATATCAAATCCTGAAATACATCTTCGAATTTCTGGAGATGGTAGAAATGTGGGAAGAAAAGTAAAGCAAGTTATGATTACATTTGCAATCTTAAATAATAAAAACAATTTATATTATCCAGAAAATCATCATACTATAATTTTATATCCTGGAATTGAAAAGTATGAAATTTTACAAGTTGCTTTAGAACAATTAATTATAGAATTGAGAACATTAAAGGAAAAGGGCTTAAAAGATCATCAAGGTAGAGAATGGAAAATTGAACTTTACTTCTCATCAGATTGGAAATTTCTTGCAATTTGTTTGGGACTGAATGCTGCCAACAGTAAATATTTTTGTCCTTGGTGTAAAATATCTAAAGAACAACAAGGAGATTTATCATTAGAATGGAAAATTAATAAAACCATAAATAATATTTATCAAAATTATAAATGTTATAGAGGACATATTCGTCCAGCAATTTTTGATATGATACCTTTACAAAATTGGGTACCAGATGAATTACACATAATGTTACAAATAACTGATGTTCTTTGGCGATTAGTAATTGATGAGTTAAAATCTAGAAACACATGGGGTAATAAAGCAAGAGATGTAATAATTGAAGAAATGAAACGTATTAATGTTAGATTTCATTTTTGGCTCAAAGTAGGATCTTCAACTTGGCAATATACTTCATTAATGGGACAGGATAAATTAACTGTTCTACAACATTTTAATTTATCCAAACTTTTTCCACATTCAAGAGCAATCCAAATTCAAAATTNATATGAAATTATTGAAGAAGGACAATATCCATCTATTACTTATCTTAAATATACCAAAGGCAATATATTTCGAATTCCAAACAACTATGAACTTAAAACCAGTTGGGGGAAAAAAAAAAAGACAAACAATTAAATGTAAAATTAAATACATAAGGGAAAACCCAGTTTTTTGGATTTTTTACGGAGATGATTATCAAGATCAGATAAAATCTAATAAATCTTGTTCAGACGTAGCAAATTTATATGCCCAGATATTTATTTATATTGTTATTTTAATAGTTTATAATTTTTATTTTTATTTAATTAAAAAATAATTTTTATAAAGAAAACTATAAAAAAGAAAACACGATATTCAGGACCACATCTTTTTGGACTTCATTTAGAAATTCTTCAACAATTAAGAGATGCATGTCGATGAGTAACAGTTTTAAAACCATTTGATAATTTAACTCCAACTGGACAAAATAATCATGCAAAACAAATCACAAAATCAGTTTGTAATATATTTAATCAAATTGCAATTGAAAAATGTCATCCGGAAGACAATCCGAAATTAAAATCAATTGAACTTGATATTAAAAACAAATCCTATCAAATTAGTATTGGCAAAGAAAATACTGAAGAAATAATACATAAAGCAAGAGCAACAGTACAGGTATGTGACAAAGGCCAAGTGGCATGTGAAGGATATCGAACATTAGCTTCGATTAGTCAAGATTTGTCATGTGAATGGAGGGTCTCAACAGAAAGGAATACAATAACTATTGAAATGAATAAATTCATTCCTATTTCTCTTATTAATTTAACACCATTGCAATCTAATGAATCTGTAAATTCTGAAATACACATAGATGATTTAGAAATTATTAATAATATACAAGAATCAATTGGAAAAGGTGGTAGACGAAATATTATTGATATTTTAAAATTTCTTATACCTAATCTACTTAAACAAAAAATTTTAAATATATCAAATCCTGAAATACATCTTCGAATTTCTGGAGATAGTAGAAATGTGGGAAGAAAAGTAAAGCAAGTTATGATTACATTTGCAATCTTAAATAATAAAAACAATTTATATTATCCAGAAAATCATCATACTATAATTTTATATCCTGGAATNGGGTACCAGATGAATTACACATAATGTTACAAATAACTGATGTTCTTTGGCGATTAGTAATTGATGAGTTAAAATCTAGAAACACATGGGGTAATAAAGCAAGAGATGTAATAATTGAAGAAATGAAACGTATTAATGTTAGATTTCATTTTTGGCTCAAAGTAGGATCTTCAACTTGGCAATATACTTCATTAATGGGACAGGATAAATTAACTGTTCTACAACATTTTAATTTATCCAAACTTTTTCCACATTCAAGAGCAATCCAAATTCAAAATTTATGGGATAATTTTTATTTACTTCACAAAGCAATGAAAGATTTGATGCAAAAATGTTTTCTAATGATACACACGCATGGTTACATCAATTTTTAAATTCTGACTTTTATCAAGCAAGTGATATTACACTATATATTCATGTTTTGGTATACCATATACCAGAAATGATTAAAATTCACAATCATTTTGGTTTGGCAGCATTTTCTTGTTCAGCAGTTGAAAAAAAAAATCATCAACAAGTTTCTCATTTTTTTAAAAAAACAACAAAAGATGGTGGTGGTGGAAAGAATGGAAAAGGAAGAAAATCTGCAATTTTAGATATTCTTGAACATGAAAATAGAATGTTATATTTTTATAACTGTAATGAAATTGAATCTATTCATTTACCAAAAAGGTTACGAATCCAAACAGAATAAATTTAAATTTAAATAATTATAATTAAAAATAGTCTTTATTTAAATAATTATTTATAAAAAATACATAAAAATGTTAACATCTATTACTACTATAATCTTGTCATCATAATCTATTGCTATTACTATAACCAACGTTATCATATTATTATCATTACAATCTATATTAATTATTATTACTATGATCAACGTTATTATTTTTGCTGAAATAATTGCCTACACTCATCTGATTAATTTGTTTTAAAATTCCAATATTATAAAACTAAAATTATTTTTTAACTAGATAAAATATAACTTTGAATTTTATGAAAATTAAAAGTGAATGAGAAGAGAATGAAAGGAAGAATAAAACTTCTATTTATTTTATTGTAAATATTACATACATTTTTTTTCTTTAATATATATTTATATACATATTATCATCAAATATCTATTCTATATCTACATATACAGAATTATATACTTTTGTACGTGAAACTATAAAATTAATAAAAATAAATCCTGCCGAAGATGTAATATTATATACATCTGATTTGATTTTTTTTTTCCATCCAATAATAATTTGTACAGGTTTTGGTCTATAAATTTTTTTTTTAAGACTATTTCTTGATTTTTGAATATTAAGTTGATCGGGTTCTTGAAGTGGGTCGAGTTCCTGAAGTGGATCAAGTTCTTAAAGTGGATCAGATTCTTGATTTTCTTTATTTAAATATGATTCTTGAAGAGAATCTTGATTATTTAAATTTAATAATACAAATGTTTTTTGATGTTGTAAAAAATATTTAACTCCCCAATTTTCATCTTTTAATATATGTGCCAAAGTAGAATATGCGTCAGCACCTTTAAATATACATTTGTAGGTTCCAGATTTAGGAAAATAATTATATATATATCCTTTAAATACCCCAAAAAATTGACTCTCAGTACCACTAATTGTAACAGAAACATTTCCAACGTGCCTTGAATTTTGTTTTAATTTTTCTTTGATATAATATACCAACATTTGGCATGTTTCTTCTATGGCTTTTTTCGGTAAAATATAAATTGATGGTTTAATAGTATTAAGATCTTTAATTATTTTTTTATGTTTTTTTAAACCTGAAGGTCTTTTATAGATCTTGTTGCAAAGTTTACATTCCAACGTCTTACAAGGTAAAGTTTTGTTCTTTGTTTTAAAATCGGTCATTACTATATAAAAAGAAATTCTTATTAATTTACTTTTATTCAATATATTATATTTTATATTTTTTTAAAAAAATAAATAAAATAATTATTTCGTAATTACAAATAAGTAAATGTTATTTACTTTGAAATTTTTTGATGGGTTCCTAGCAAGTTTGATGGGTTTAAATAGTGTTGTTTATTTTTTCGTAAATATTTTATTTAAAACGGGGGTATTTTGGATCTGCGAAAATTTGCTTAGCCACTATAATCATTTGATTTATAGTACATGTGACAAATGAGTGACATATAATTAGGTCCATTTTTCGCAATCAGCTCATATGATTATTTTTGCGTAAAAATTGACAAAGAAATATTGTACGGTTATTATCAGTTAAGATATCTGATTTTTGATGTTCCAGCTTGTCATTTTTCTCGATTAATTCATTTTTCATATGTTCCAATTCAGATAATTTAGAGTTGAGAAAACATATTTCTTTATCTTTTTTTTCTGAATTTTTCTTCAACTTACTTTTTAATTTACTAAGAGAAAGTTCTTTTTCAGTAATTTGAGATATGAGGTTAGTATTTTCCTTTTGTAATTTATTGATTTTGTTATAATATTGTGTTAACTCCCGATTTAAATCTTTTTTTTCTAGATCCCAAGTTTTTTTTCCCGGTTAAAACTTTTTACTTGACTAGAGCATTTATCTAGCAATAATTTATTATAATCAGCAATCTGATTGCCATAATCTATAGCAATTTTATAATCTTGATTTGCTTGAGAAAGATGATTTTCAAGTTCTGTACAACTAGGAGGATATCGATTAGATGGAAAATTTCCAAGTTTATTTTCTTTATCTATATCTGACAATGTATGAATTTGAGATATTTTCAATTTTATATCAATAATAATAAATATCGATTCGACTAAAGATATTACAGGTAATATTACGGATAATATTACGGATAATATTATAGATAATGTTACAGATAATAGTACGGATAATATTATAGATAATGTTACGGATAATATTACAGATAATATTTTTTTTATAACGATTTTATAAATATCGACATGCGGTTTGATGCATTTCCATTATCTTCAGTAGATTATGAATATATTATGCAATATCGTGATGTAAAACCTAAACATAAAATTTTAAAGGAGCTGAGAAAAAAATATTCTATGACAAATAGTCATTTTTATAAAATTTGGAGAGGACAAGAAGTTTATATGGTTGAATTACATTAGCCTATATTAGATTTACAAAATACAGAACTTCGCCCATTAGAAATTTTAACTGAAAAATCTAATATTATGGAAGGGGAAAGTCTCAAAACCACGTACTGAATAAGGATACTCACATGCCTATCTCATCAATATCATCAGAGACTTTACACGATAAATCAAAAATGAAATGTAATCTTGAGACACAGGTCAAAATCCAAATATTGGACAGCTATCGGGCACCTATTGGGTACCCGAATCGAGTGCGAATAATATTTTTATATATATCGGGCACCCGATATCTAGGGGTTTTTTTTGTAAATTTTATAATACACCCGATATGATAGCGATATTAATTATTATTATTTCAGGCACCCGATATTACCTTCAATATCGGGTACATAATAATAAATAGTAATATCGGGTATATATCGGACACCTGATTTATTAAAAATTTTATTCAGATTTTTCCTTTAGCTTATCTATCAGATGCATATACTTAAAATTCAAGTTTTCTTGCATAAAATCAGATATACTTTAAAGTTTAGTTATTGTTTGATATGTTCATTGTATTAGATAATCTCTTTATTATTAATTAATAAATAAATAAAATTAAAATTAAACATTAAATCTTCGATTCAATGGTATTATTGAAACATAATTATTCTTATTCTTATTTCCCGTCCGATAGTTTATCTTAATGACCCGACCATATATTCTATGCACTGCAATAATTGAATCTTGACCTTCCTCATAGTATTCTCCATTCCACAACTCAGTATTGGATACTTCAGGCTTCATAAATTTATGCTTAAATCGTATACTAGAGGAAGGCGCATTTTTATACCATTTGACATATGCTAGAAGATGTGTTTTGGGTCCTTTTGGAAGTGTTAGAGTATGTTCGAAGTAATATTGCACCTCCCCAGGATAAATATCACTTGTTCCATCTCTATATGCTTTCCACTTCGCTAATATAATTGCATTATTTTCATGTCGTCCAGTGATCTTGGACCTAAATATTTCATTACCTATTATTAATCGTGCATGTTGGTTCATAGTTACTTCCATACATGCGTTCACATTTTTCTTTTTTCTATTATATAATGTTACATACCATTCACATAATATTTTTTGAACCTCCTTAGGAATACTTACCTTTTCATATGAAGGTGTTAGTATACTATACATGTCGTCAAAACTAATTTGATCTTGACTCAACTCTTAAAATCTTAATTTTTAATTGCGTCTGACTCAACTAATTGCGTCAATCACTAGTAAAAATTAAAATTTGACTTGACTCAACTCCAATTTTTCTCAATTTTAATTGCGTCTGACTCAATTCAATAGTTTTGACGACATGTATATATTGCGCAACATATTATTAAAGGTCTCTTCGTCGAATACGTTCTCGTGGCCGTAAAATCTTCCGGGGGAACCCATGGAGTTATCGTTGGGCTGAAATTCTTGGCGTTATTGTTCTATGTTGATTGGTGCCTGCAGTGGCATAGAGATGCATAGCTGATGATCATAATTTCCTTTTGCACACGAGCATTAGGGTTGTGATAAACAATAGTACATGAATGAAATTCTATGTAGGTGTTAGGTCGACAAATTGAAGTTTTATGTCACGATTGGTTTATTGTTAAAGGTTTAACAAGCGTCAGTATGGGGTCATGATTATACATGTTCCCAAAATTGATTTTGGATTTTTGAGGTATTTCGACTTTTTGAGATTTATGCAGAATCTATTCTATATATGGAAGTAAAAAAAGTATCCAGTTATGTGTATCTTCAATCAAAGAATAAATCTGGGTGGTCAAAAAATTTTGGGTTTTAAGTAAAATATTTTCGTTTTCTATGAAAAACTATTTCGACTTTTTTCCCCAAAATTGCAATTTCGGGGCCCCAAAATAATTTTGCGTGCAAGTATAGTCATGATAAGAATAGATAAATAATTTTATTCAATAAATTCGTTAGGTTGGGTGATTAGTGGTTAGATTAAATTTCTGTGGTGGTATGGTGGTACTAAGGGGTAGTATGGCGGTAACGATGTGTGATGTGATGTTTGTTGGGAGGACTGGGGTGTGAGATGTAAGTTGAAGGGAGGTGTGTTGAATTACTATTATAGGGATTTTGCTTTTTATATTGCCTTACCGAATAATCAGTGAGGTAGATTCCTTGCTGTACGGGCGTCGGTGGGAGGATTCCGAAAGAAGCTCTATACCAAATTGAGGCAGTTGAAAAACTTAACGGTTCTGTATGAGCTCTGTATGCTAGGCGAACGCATGATGTGAGGGATTAGCGAAAGTGTGAGCATCAAAAGAGTTATGGTAGAGATATGGTTACCTGTTACCCTTCAGGAGCCGCTTAAGAGCGGCATTTCTCGAAAGGGATTTTAAAGTCTGGGGGCTAATGGGGGTTGGGAATAGGGGACGTTTGTCTAACCCGTAAGATAAGGAGAAGCCATATTTCGAAAAAAGAGTATATCCGTGAAAACCACACTTGGTAATTGTAAAAGTAAAGAGCTATTTTTTATAATAATAATTGGGAGGTATAGTTGAGTTAGTACGATGGCCTANGGTATGGTGGTACTAAGGGGTAGTATGGCGGTAACGATGTGTGATGTGATGTTTGTTGGGAGGACTGGGGTGTGAGATGTAAGTTGAAGGGAGGTGTGTTGAATTACTATTATAGGGATTTTGCTTTTTATATTGCCTTACCGAATAATCAGTGAGGTAGATTCCTTGCTGTACGGGCGTCGGTGGGAGGATTCCGAAAGAAGCTCTATACCAAATTGAGGCAGTTGAAAAACTTAACGGTTCTGTATGAGCTCTGTATGCTAGGCGAACGCATGATGTGAGGGATTAGCGAAAGTGTGAGCATCAAAAGAGTTATGGTAGAGATATGGTTACCTGTTACCCTTCAGGAGCCGCTTAAGAGCGGCATTTCTCGAAAGGGATTTTAAAGTCTGGGGGCTAATGGGGGTTGGGAATAGGGGACGTTTGTCTAACCCGTAAGATAAGGAGAAGCCATATTTCGAAAAAAGAGTATATCCGTGAAAACCACACTTGGTAATTGTAAAAGTAAAGAGCTATTTTTTATAATAATAATTGGGAGGTATAGTTGAGTTAGTACGATGGCCTACGGCGATAGGTGTAGGAGGAAGTAATGTGAATTAGTTGTTGAAGGGTGTTAGTTGGTTATTGGTTATGTTTTTGGGTGTTATATTAGTAGGAGGGTGAAAAAGTAGTTAGTTGATAAAAAATGTCTTGTAGAGATTTTTATATGATCTTGTTTTCCTCTCAAAAAGTTCTTTTTGTAAATTTGACTTTAATAGGGTAAAATCTTATTAAATAGAATCATGGTGACATGTTCTACGGTAGCTGGTTAAACCGTGCGTGGATTTCCCTTAGCTAGTTAGTTTTTATTCCTTGATGTATTTGTAATTTAAGTTACCTTGGTAATGTATATTATAAGTATTTGAATAAAGATGAGACCACACTGGTTGTTTAAAATTAAAAAATCAAAACCATAATTTTTATAATTAAAAAATTCTTTCCGCTTAACATTTTATTGACAAAAATATGCAGTAAAATTTTAGAAAAAGTTTTTTATTTTTATTTATTCGTAATAACCAAACATGAGCGAGAGCGTTAGCTCTAACACTAGGTCTAAAGCAAAGGGTACTGATCATGCCCAACGTATTAGATTATCAAATGAAAGACAAAAGAACAACCCCATTCAAAGAAAAGAAAATTCAAAAAAGGTATAACTAAAGAAAAATGTAACTACAATCAACGATACTACTCAAACTACAGAAAATATGGAATTTGAAAACATTCTTCAAGTAATTATCGAAGCAACTTCTGGCACCAGTAAAGGAAAAGAAAGATTGGAAGAAAACATAATCGAAGAAGATATCGAAATTAAAGATATCACTAACGTATCCGGTGAAGGAAACATACTCGGAGGAAATCTTGAAAACAGTACTTGGACTACAGTCACCAATCCTAAACAAAAGAAAAAACAATTAAATCCAATTCTCATTGAAGATGATAAAGAATCTATAGCATCTTATGATATTGAAAATAGCAACCAAGCGCAATGGAGAAAAGAACTCGAAGCAACGAAGTATAAAATTTGGACTCACGCAGTAAAAGTCGCCGGAAAAACTGTTGGGGATAAAATTAGCCATGTTAAAAAATCCTTTTTCAACAAAGCTCAAGTAACCCTGGTTACTAATCAACTATTTGCTAAAGAAAAAATGATTTGTACATTTTTCACTAACAAAGAACAAATGCAAGCCGCGCAGAAAATAAATGTAGGCGTAAATGAAGATACGCCTACTTACATGCATAGGGCGCAAATCTTCAGAATGAATCCTGAAAAAGAAGAAAAAAGAGAAGTAAAGTTGTGGGACATTCCACATTATATGAAATACCAACAACTAAAAGTAGATCTAGAACTTAAATTCGGAAAAGTAGAGAGATTAACATTGTGACCGGCCTTAATGTGACAATCGGCTATTGTAATTTTTGAAAAAGAAGAAGATGTGAAAAAAGTTTTTTTACAATGGTGCATTATCATTGGAGATGATTGTATACGTGTGACAGGAATGAAAAAATCTATCAAAGATCTCATGTCACAGAGTAAATATGCAGCACGGATAATAAATTTACCACCTGGTATCACTGGAAGAGAAATTTTTACTAGTCTTAAAAAACATGAAGCAGTTACTTGCGCACTAGAAATTATGTATTAAGAGGTGAGACGATTATAACCTTTGCTAATGAAGAGAAACAACGACAAGCAATCGGTAAGGTATGGAAGGTTCCGGGATACGACATCACTATCGTCGACATAGCAACTAAAACGTGCCACCAATGTCATTCTACGGAACATTTGGCTAAAGACTGTCCCAAAACGCAACAAGACTTGCAATATAAAGAGAAGAAACTAGATCAATACGAAAAATTCGGAGACATTTATAAAAAACATAACCCGGCCTTATATAATACCTTGAAACGCTCCGTAGAAAGGGTGACGTTCGCTGAGGTGACAAAAGAATCTATAAAACGAAATAAATCAATTAATAAAAATATCGACAATTTAAATCGAAACCATCGCAATAATGACGAATCAGACAGGTTATCCCGTATTGAGAGCGTGCTAGAAAACTTATCCGACCGCCTACAACAATTAGAAGAATTTATAATTAACAACATGGGAAATATTAGAAAAAAAAATAATAATAATAATACTAATATAATTATCGAAAGTGGTAATAACGAAACAAGAATAGATAAAAGCAATAACGATTCTATCAATAAGCCGTTGGAACAAAATTTTGATGAAGAAGATGATGAAATGATATTTAGCGAAGCTAATACGAATCAACTGGAGCCAGAAGAAACAACGAAATCTATTATGAATAAATTGTTGGAGATGGTAAGCCAGTTGGGAGGTCGGATGTCGGAGATGGAGGGTATAATTCTACAACAATCAAACAATTCATTCAATAACATGGGACAAGGACAAGGCGCGTGGACGCAATAATTAAAAAGAACAATAATTAATTAATAATAAAATTATGACAGAGTATAATAATAACAACATAAATAATATAAATAATTCGGATAATAATAAGGACAATTAATCTATAGATAGGAATATAATGGATATAAGTAGTTTGAATTCGTCTACATTTAATAATATATATATTTATTCGATAAATTCTATAATAAACAATCTCGAGTCTATGACTTATTCAGATACTATAGATAACCAATTAAGTAATAATAGTAATATAGATTTTTTAGAGAATAAACAGAATAGAGAAAGGAAAACATGGAGAATCGCCGCTCAAAATATTCAAGGAATAAATGACCTGATCAAACAAGAACTGTGGTGGCAATATTGTATAGAAGAGAACATAGATATCATGGTACTTACGGAAACAAAAATTCAAAAACGTCTAGAATGGACAATTTTCCAAGATCAAACAAAAGGCAAAAATAAAGAAGACATAAGATATCACACATAATGGGCTAGTGACAATAAATACACACAAGGGACCGGTGTGGGGATCATGTTCTCGCAAGAAATCGCGACACATGTATACAAAATAGATAGATACAAGTCACGGGCGATCTGCATATACCTATCGTTCAAAGGGAAATTCACGGTACAATTAATAGCAGTATACGCCCCCACAAAAACGACTAAACACAGACAGGAGATTGAAGAACTAAATAAATGGATCTGTAATAAAATAGGTGAAGCTATCAGTAAAAGTATGATTTCTTTTGCTTTGGAGGACTGGAATGCAGTTCCTAACCCGAGAAAAGATCGATGACCGCGGGGAAAAATCTCGACGCCAGAGAATTCCATTCTCAAAACTATAATAGAAATGGGATATGAGGACGGGCAACAGTTTGCTAAAGAAGAAGAGGTACAATATACATTCCACGATTATAGAGAAAATAGTCTGCATTATGCAAGCAGAATAGATCAAATTTGGATACATCCGGACTATATAGATAAAGTCAGTAACTATCAGGTGATCGACAAGACGCATCATCCCAGTCGGACCATCGTATGGTGCTAATACAAGTAGACGTAGATCAATGGTGGGACAACAAACAATATAGAGCTGTTACTAATATGAGAAAGAAGAGGAAAAGTCTTTGGAACTTGAAAGATACACATGATGAACATTGGGAAAAGTTTGGGAAACTATTAGACACTGAATTGGTACTAGAAATGAATTCATTGGACAGAAGAAATGTAGTAGAAATGGAATGGGGAAAACTGAAATCAGTGATCATCAATGCCGGTAATATAACATTCCCCAAATCTAAAGAACCAAAAAATAGAGTAAACATATTAAAAAATAAACATAAAGACTTTTGGTTACTAAAAGCATTATCACGAATCCATCGTATCGGAAAGTTAAAATTAGCCAAAGGGTTTCTAGCGCGAGAAATACAAATCAAATTAGAACAAACTATTAAAGAAATCAATGAGAAAAAAGATAAATTAATTAATCCATTCCCTAACAATGATGATGAATGTAAAGAATGGATCAAAGAAGTGAGAAAATTATGGACAACTATAAAAACACTAATCAAAAATGATCTAACTAATAAGAAGAATAAACGAATCAGTTTTATATCGAAAGACGCCAATCGCACTTGGAAATCTCTCCAACAAAGATGATCTCCTCGACACTTGAACGAGAACAACGGAAAATCGTATTAGATAAAATAATTATGATAAAAGATGACGATACCATACAAGTAATTACGACGTCGAACATGATTAAAAAGGAAGTACAAGCGCACTTGTACAAATGGACGTCAGACCCTAGAGATAGTAATCTCATATTGACAACCCGTTGGCTCAAACAATATACCCCAAAAGAAAGTATATCATCGACAATATATGACCCTGTTATAGAACAGATAACGGTACAAGAAGTTGTAGAAACTCTGGCCGGTTTTAAAAACGCGAAAGCACCTGGACCTTCTCTTATACCTTATGAAATCTATAAACACATGCCTAACAGTGGCTTGGAAAGCATGGCAAAAATTTTTAACGAAATAATAGAATCAGGTAACGTCCCATTAGAATGGACTAACAGTGACATAGTGCTCATCACAAAGCCAAAGGATTGGGAAGGCAATTTGGAGATAACTAGACCTATTACATTGATGGAAACAATAAGGAAGATATTTACCAAAATATTAAATAATAGATTATCAAAAGTGTTATTGGATAACAAAATTTTATCGGAAAATAATTGGGCAGGTCTTCCGGGAGGGAAGAATGACGTATCCTATACATATTTTAAACAATCTTATGGAAGACGCTAGGGATAAAAATAAAGAAGTATGGCTTCTGTTTCAAGATATCAAAAGAGCTTTTGACTCGGTGGATACCGGTATATTAATTAAATCCATGGAAAGGCTCAAAATTCCAACTAAAATAATAAGTGTTTTAAACGATATAATGATACACAGAACTGCACAAGGAATTACAGAATATGGTAATACAGAATCATACAAAGTAGAAAGAGGGGTGGACCAAGGGGATAGTATCTCACCATTATTATAGTGTATATTCTATGATCCATTATTATGTGAAATTGAAAGGTTGAGAATGGGATACAAAATGGCTACCGTATGGGATGAAAATTTGGCAAAAAAGACAACTGGTACTTTAGAAAGTCATATGTCATCATTAGCCTACATGGATGACACTGTATGGATAACTGAATCTAAAGAACAAATGCAGAAGGTAATCAAAGTCGTAGAATCTTTCTTTGATCTCACTCTAATTACTGTAAATGCGTCAAAATTGGACTTGTTGGTCCTAAACTCAGAAAACACCAGGGAAGATAATGCCTTAGATTTCGTGGAATCAAAATTGATACTTTACGATCAGAAGTCTTCGGTAAGGTACCTCGGAATCTGGATTTCGGCAGATGGAAAAAAAATTAAACAAAAGAAACGATTAATTGAAAAGGTAGTCAAATCTACGAATATATTAAAAAGAAAACAACTAACCGATAAACAGATAAGATATATTGTGAATCACGTGATCTTTCCACAGATAGAATATTTAATGACAGACATGGTGCTAAGTGAATTGGTAAAAAAAGAAATGGATATCAGAATAAAAGGATGCTTTAAAAACGTTGTGGGTTTTGCGTCCTCTCTGCCTAATAGTATATTATACTCACACTGGGGGTATAGATTGTTTAGTATAGAGGATAGGCATATACAATTACATGCTACCGAATTAATGAATCGATTAAACATGAATAACAATTGTGGTATCATAACGAAAATACGATTACAGGACTTACAAAATAAAATTTGGTCAGGGGAACAGCTATGGACACTGCATGCTGATACATGGAAAGAAATCAAAAAACCTAGATTAAATGAGAAAATAATAGAGATTTTAAACAAGAGTGAAATAACTTTTGAGATGACTAAATTTAATGAATTTCCTATTTGTCCCAAAAGAGATAATATCACTATTGAACAATTTATGAAATCGCGACGTTGGTATAGTTACAATCGAATAGTTTGTCGTAAGCACAAAGTGTTATTTGTAGAGTAATTATTAAATGCGAATATGACTAAAGTTCTCAAATGAATGCGAATAGATCAAATTAAACATCAAGCATTATACCAAAATGGTTCAAAGAATTAAGTGAAAGTATACAAAGTAGGTGGGATAAAATACAAAACACAATGACAGTTAATTCCTTTAATAGAATTAATAAAATTGACCCTAAGAATGTAGAAAGGCATCAAATTGTAACAGTTAAATTGGCTGAAAACGTACTATTAGGACAAGTATACAAAAATCCGCAAGAAAATTCAACAATGGTTCCAATTCAACACTATGTAAGTGATGTAATGGACGGTATAGAGGGATCTCCAATAGCACCATGCACTAAGTGCGAGTTGAATATACAAAGGGCAACAAGGCTCACGGATAAAGACCCGAGCCAATTATCTAAAGGGTGTATAATCGACACCGATATTGAAAAGATATTTTCTCTTCCAAAAAGAAAGTCTCGACTGTCTTTAAGTAAAAGTAACAAAAATGATAGGCGTGAAAGAAATAGATTACTCTTATCCCTGTTTTCGATAGAAACATTTATGAAAGAAACAGAACGAAAAGTAACTGGGAAAAAAGTCCAGCGAGCGAAGACAACGAATCATATTGGCAGAACTTAATTATTTTCCCGTCAAAATTAACAGCTAAAATACATAATGCGCAAATAAGCCTAACTGAAGAAACAACTGTAAAAGTTTACACAGATGGGTCTCTCAAAACACAGAACACGTTCAATATAGAGCAATCTGAAGATACGACCCGTATTAGTAAAGTTATGGGATTTGGTATAACCTTCGACATTACAGAAACGAGTGGATTAATTGATCTATATGGAAGAGTAGATGATCCACCCTCGTCCACAAGAGCGGAACTATGGGCAATATTGGTAGCAATGTATGTAACTCCTAAACAAGCCAAAATCGAAATATATACAGATAGTTCGGCAGCCATTTGGGCGATGAGAGGTTTTCTTGAAAATAAAAAGGCAAATCTTGGAGTAATTACAAATCTCCATTAATACTTCAAGCCATAATAGAAATTATTCGAGAAAAAAGATTAAACATAGAATTAATTAAAGTCGAAGCACATAGCGGAATCAGTCTAAATGAAAGGGCGGATAAACTCGCTAACAAAAGGACAATCTGCGAATCACCATGCCAGATAGACATAACCCAAATACGAGGACGGCAAGCATTCTTTAAATGGCAAAATAGTTATATAGATGCCTCAATTAAGGAACTTGTAAAAAAGAAGGTAGAGGTTAAATGGATAACGCAATGGCGCTTGCAATACAGGACATACAAATGGATGAACGAAAATATATCAAAGAATATTGACTGGCAAACTACATGGTCTATGATGTATGGTACAAAAATTGTGTCAACTTTTACTAACAAAGAAGATCAAAAATATAAGTCGTTCAATATGAAAATATTTAATGACAAATTACCGGTTATCAATAATTTACACGTGAAGAAATCAAATCTATACAAAGACAACAAATGTGTACTGTGTAAATTAATGAAAGAAGACTCTTTGCACGTGTTTTTCTGCAAAGGAGAAGCAATAAAAACACAGTCCAAGTTTAGGATTTTAATCTCGGCCGCAATATTGAAACACCAAGGAGACATTACTCTCCACAAACTAAATAATGAGATCAACATAGCCACGTACTTTGACATAGATACGGGTAGGCAAGTTAATGGTACAATCGAAGAAACTAAATTTAGCCTGGTAGATTGTGTTCATGGGTTATTTCCTATGGGACTCAAAACCTTGTTAAATGAAAATATTAAAGAATTAGGAACTAGAAATAAAATCATAAGTGAATGGTATAAGCAAAGCAGAGAATATCTATTTTCGATATGGGTAAGACGATATAAACAAGTTCTAGAATGGGAAAAATTAAATGGGATAACTAAGAAAATGAAAAGAAGTAAAAGAAGTAAGGGAAGAAGTATTAATATTAAATCTCCAGAATATATAGAAATTAAAAACAATCTTAATTTGTTTAAAGAAATATTGATAGGTAGAACAATTAATAATATATATAATCACATCAGGAATTAAATATAAACGTTCTAGTGCGTCCAAAATACACCGATCTATAGCGTTCTACGAACACCACCTACGTTCATATAGCGTATTAAATATGCTGTTCTAGTGCATTCTCCGAACGCTTCGTATATATAGCATACTAGAACATACCGTTCTAGTGCGTTCTCCGAACATTTCGTATATATAGCATACTAGAACGTACCGTTTTAGTGCGTTCTCCGAACGTTTCGTATATATAGCGTACTAGAACGCACCGTTCTAGTGCGTTCTCCAGACGTTTTGTATATATAGCGTCGTAGAACATCTCTATATAATTCCGGATGCATGGTTCAAATTTTTTTAAAACTATTTTTTGTAAAATTGACTTCAGCGGGGCTGTAACCTCCTGAATAACGAGAGTCTTAGGACTCTCTATTACGGTGGCAGGTTAGACGGTTAAAAGAAATTTTATAGTCAGTTTTTATTCTATTTGTATTTGTAGTTTAAGTTACTGAATTGTAATGTATATTATAAATAACTGAATAAAGATGAGGCCTCACTGGTCGTTTAAAACCATAATTTTTATAATGTNAAAAACAATCTTAATTTGTTTAAAGAAATATTGATAGGTAGAACAATTAATAATATATATAATCACATCAGGAATTAAATATAAACGTTCTAGTGCGTCCAAAATACACCGATCTATAGCGTTCTACGAACACCACCTACGTTCATATAGCGTATTAAATATGCTGTTCTAGTGCATTCTCCGAACGCTTCGTATATATAGCATACTAGAACATACCGTTCTAGTGCGTTCTCCGAACATTTCGTATATATAGCATACTAGAACGTACCGTTTTAGTGCGTTCTCCGAACGTTTCGTATATATAGCGTACTAGAACGCACCGTTCTAGTGCGTTCTCCAGACGTTTTGTATATATAGCGTCGTAGAACATCTCTATATAATTCCGGATGCATGGTTCAAATTTTTTTAAAACTATTTTTTGTAAAATTGACTTCAGCGGGGCTGTAACCTCCTGAATAACGAGAGTCTTAGGACTCTCTATTACGGTGGCAGGTTAGACGGTTAAAAGAAATTTTATAGTCAGTTTTTATTCTATTTGTATTTGTAGTTTAAGTTACTGAATTGTAATGTATATTATAAATAACTGAATAAAGATGAGGCCTCACTGGTCGTTTAAAACCATAATTTTTATAATGTGTTACAGAACAAGTAACTGTGCAAGAAATTGAAGAGACCTTAGCTGGGTTCAAAAATGCAAAAGCCCCTGGGCCTTCACTTATACCTTATGAAATATATAAACACATGGCTGATAACGGTAAGCTATGTATGGCAAGAATGTTTAACCAAATAATAGAAACAGACAAGATCCCGTTGGACTGGACTAATAGCGACATAATACTGATTCCAAAGCCAAAAGAGTGGGAAGGCAACCTGGAGATAATTAGATCTATCACACTAATGAAAACAATAAGAAAATTATTTACTAAAATAATAAACAATCGATTATCGAAAGTCTTATCAGATCACAAAATTTTATCAGAAAACAATTGGGCGGGCCTTCCAGGGGGAAGAACAACGTATCCCATTAATATATTGAATAATCTAATGGAAGATGCTAGAGAAAAGAATAAGGAAGTATGGCTTCTGTTTCAAGATATAAAACGGGCTTTTGACTCGGTAGATACCGGTATATTAATTAAATCCATGGAAAGGCTCAAAATTCCAACTAAAATTATAAATGTACTGAGAGACATAATATTACATAGAATAGCACAAGAGATAACAGAATATGGAAATACAGGATCGTATAAAGTAGAAAGAGTGGTGGATCAAGGGAATAGTATCTCACCGTTATTGTGGCGTATTTTCTATGATTCGTTATTATGTGAAATCGAAAAGTTAAGAATGGGATACAAAATGGTGACCACTTGGGACGAAAACCTAGCAAAAAGAACGATTGGCACATTGGAAAGTCATATTTCATCGTTGGCCTACATGGATGACACAGTGTGGATAACAGAAACCAAAGAGCAAATGCAGAAAGTAATCAGAACAGTAGAGTCATTTTTTGATCTTACTCTGATCACTGTAAATGCGTCAAAGTCAGATTTGTTGGTCTTAAATTCAGAAAACACTAGGGAAGATAACGCCTTGGACTTCGTAGACACCAGACTAATGCTTCACGACCAAAAGTCTTCGGTAAGGTACTTAGGAGTATGGATCTTAGCAGATGGGAAAAAAGTTAAGCAAAAAAGACTATTGATAGAACGGGTAGTAAAATCAACAAATATATTAAAACGAAAGTAGTTAACTGACAAACAAATAAGATACATAATGAACCACGTGATATTTCCTCAGATAGAATATTTAATGACAGATATGATTCTAAGTGAGTCGGTCAAGAGAGAAATAGATATTAAAATAAAAGGATGCTTCAAAAACGTTGTAGGCTTTGCTTCATCTTTACCAGACAGTATCTTATATTCAAATTGGGGATATCGACTGTTTAGCATAGAGGACAGGCACATGCAGTTACACGCAACTGAATTAATGAATCGATTAAATATAAATAACAGTTGTGGTATTACAACAAAAATACGATTACAAGACTTACAAAATAAAATATGGTCGGGAGAACAATTATGGTCCTTACATGCGGACACATAGAAAGAGATCAAAAAGCCTGGCTTGAATGGAAAAATAATAGAGCTCTTGAGCAATAGTGAATTAACATTTGAAATAACCAAATCACATGAGTTTCCTATATGCCCCAAGGGGGTAATATCACAATTATACATGTTCCCAAAATTGATTTTGGATTTTTGAGGTATTTCGACTTTTTGAGATTTATGCAGAATCTATTCTATATATAGAAGTAAAAAAAGTATCCAGTTATGTGTATCTTTAATCAAAGAATAAATCTGGGTAGTCAAAAAATTTCGGGTTTTAAGTAAAATAATTTCGTCTTCTATGAAAAACTATTTCGACTTTTTTCCCCGAAATTGCAATTTCGGGGCCCCAAAATAATTTTGCGTGCAAGTATAATCACAATTGAAAAATTTATGAAGTCGCACAGTTGGTATAATGACAATCGAGTAGCCTGTCGGAAGCATAAAGTGTTGTTTATTGAGTAACTACTGAATGCGAATATGACTAAAGTCCTTGAATGGATGCGAATCGATCAATTGAAACCGTCAAGTATCATACCGAAATGGTTTAAAGAAATACGTGAAAGTATACAAAGTAGATAGGAAGAAATACAAAATGCAACAACCGTCAATCCATTTAATAGATTNTTTAGCATAGAGGACAGGCACATGCAGTTACACGCAACTGAATTAATGAATCGATTAAATATAAATAACAGTTGTGGTATTACAACAAAAATACGATTACAAGACTTACAAAATAAAATATGGTCGGGAGAACAATTATGGTCCTTACATGCGGACACATAGAAAGAGATCAAAAAGCCTGGCTTGAATGGAAAAATAATAGAGCTCTTGAGCAATAGTGAATTAACATTTGAAATAACCAAATCACATGAGTTTCCTATATGCCCCAAGGGGGTAATATCACAATTATACATGTTCCCAAAATTGATTTTGGATTTTTGAGGTATTTCGACTTTTTGAGATTTATGCAGAATCTATTCTATATATAGAAGTAAAAAAAGTATCCAGTTATGTGTATCTTTAATCAAAGAATAAATCTGGGTAGTCAAAAAATTTCGGGTTTTAAGTAAAATAATTTCGTCTTCTATGAAAAACTATTTCGACTTTTTTCCCCGAAATTGCAATTTCGGGGCCCCAAAATAATTTTGCGTGCAAGTATAATCACAATTGAAAAATTTATGAAGTCGCACAGTTGGTATAATGACAATCGAGTAGCCTGTCGGAAGCATAAAGTGTTGTTTATTGAGTAACTACTGAATGCGAATATGACTAAAGTCCTTGAATGGATGCGAATCGATCAATTGAAACCGTCAAGTATCATACCGAAATGGTTTAAAGAAATACGTGAAAGTATACAAAGTAGATAGGAAGAAATACAAAATGCAACAACCGTCAATCCATTTAATAGATTCAACAAAATAGACCCTAAAAATGTAGAAAGACATCAAATGGTAGTGATTAAATCAACCACAAAGGTATTATTAGGACGAGTATACAAAAATCCACAAAAAACCTTAACAGTGGTTCCGATCCAATACTATGTAAGTGATATAATGGACGGTATAGAAGGTTCTCCAATAGCCCCATGTACTGGGTGTGAGTTAAATGAACAAAGAGCAACGAGGCTTACAGATAAAAATCTGAATCAATTATCTAAAGGGTGTATAATTGACACCGATATCGAAACAATATATTCTCTTCTGAAAAGAAAATCCTGGCTTTCATTAAGTAATAAAAATGACAAAAGGGAACGAAACAGATTGCTTCTCTCTCCCTTCTCAATGGAAACATTCATGAAAGAAACAGATCGCCAAATGACGTGAATGGAGAGGCTTGAATCCAGGAACAATGATCCTTACTGGCAGAGCTTAGTTAATTTTCCATCAGAGTTAATGTTTAAGATACAAGCCGCGCAAACTAGCTTAAGTGAAGAATCAGCAATAAAGGTCTATACTGATGGTTCCTTAAAAATACAAAAGATACCTAACAATGGTCAACCAGAAAGGCTAACTCATAATGGAAAAATAATGGGTTTTAGATTAACTTTCGATACTACAGAAACTAGTGGACTAATCGATTTATACGGAAGAGTAGATGGACCTTCTTCATCCACAAGAGTGAAATTATGGGCGATACTGGTAGCAATGTACGTAACCCCTCTACGGGCTAAAGTTGAAGTATATACAGATAGTTCGGCAACGATATGGGCACTGCGCGGATTCTTGAAAAATAAAAAAGGAAAATCTTGGAGCAATTACAAATCTCCTTTAGTCCTTCAAGCTATTATAGAAATTATTCAGGAAAAACGATTAACCATAGAATTAATTAAGGTTGAGGCACATAGTAGTGTTAGCTTAAACGAACGGGCAGACAAATTAGCTAATAAAGGTGCAACTTCCGAGAATACCTGTCAAATAGACATGACTCAAATAAGAGGTAAACAAGCTTTATTTAAATGGCGGAAAAAATACATACATCAGGAAATTTTTTAAGTTGGAGGTTATTGTAATAATTTCGTTTTCAAAGGTTATTGAAGGTTATCGGACCAATAACCTTCGCAAATATTACGTTTATTATGATAAAGTGAAGGTTATTGAAGGTTATCGATATCAATAACCTCCGGAGTATTACGTTTTATTAATAAAAATGAAGGTTTTCGGTACCAATAACCTTTGTAAATATTATGTTTATGTTGGAGGTATTCGAAGGTTATCGGAGTGAAGGACTTCGAAGGCTTACGTTTNAGCAATGTACGTAACCCCTCTACGGGCTAAAGTTGAAGTATATACAGATAGTTCGGCAACGATATGGGCACTGCGCGGATTCTTGAAAAATAAAAAAGGAAAATCTTGGAGCAATTACAAATCTCCTTTAGTCCTTCAAGCTATTATAGAAATTATTCAGGAAAAACGATTAACCATAGAATTAATTAAGGTTGAGGCACATAGTAGTGTTAGCTTAAACGAACGGGCAGACAAATTAGCTAATAAAGGTGCAACTTCCGAGAATACCTGTCAAATAGACATGACTCAAATAAGAGGTAAACAAGCTTTATTTAAATGGCGGAAAAAATACATACATCAGGAAATTTTTTAAGTTGGAGGTTATTGTAATAATTTCGTTTTCAAAGGTTATTGAAGGTTATCGGACCAATAACCTTCGCAAATATTACGTTTATTATGATAAAGTGAAGGTTATTGAAGGTTATCGATATCAATAACCTCCGGAGTATTACGTTTTATTAATAAAAATGAAGGTTTTCGGTACCAATAACCTTTGTAAATATTATGTTTATGTTGGAGGTATTCAAAGGTTATCGGAGTGAAGGACTTCGAAGGCTTACGTTTAAAAAAATTTACTGATGTAGACACTTCAATAAAAAAATTCGTTAAAAAACAGGCGGAGATTAAATGATTATCGCAGTGGCAGTTACAATATAGAACATATCAATGGATAAATGAAAATATATCGGAGGAGACTGACTGGCAATCCACGTGGTCCATGATACATGGTACGAGCATTGTATCGAATTTCACCAATAAAGAAAACCAAAAGTACAGATCGTTTAATATAAAAGTTCTTAATGACGAATTACCAATTATCAATAACCTACATACGAGAAAATCGAATCTATACAAAGATAATAGATGTGTATTATGCAAATTGATAAAAGAAGACTCTCTACATGTTTTCTTTTGTAAAGATGAAGCATCAAAAACGCAGTCTAAGTTTAAAAGTCTAATCTTAGCTGCAATTCTGAAACATCAAGGGGACAATACGTTTCGTAAAGTTGAAAATGAAATTAACATAGCCACATATTTTGATATAGATACCATTAGACAAGTTAACAGGACAATAGAAGAAACTACGTTTAGCTTGGTAAATTGTATCCGTGGGTTGTTCCCGTTGGGGTTAAAGACCTTGCTAAATGAAAATATTAAAGATTTAGGGAATAGAAAAAAAATTATAAGCGAATGGTATAAACTAAGTAGAGAATACCTATTCTCGATATGGGTAAATCGATGTAAAAATGTTTTGAAATGGGAGGAATTAAATGGGATAACAAAAAAAATAAAAAGGAGCAAAGGAGTGAGTATCAATATCAAACCTCCAGAGTATATAGAAATCAAAAGTAATCTTGAATTGTTTAAAGAAACATTAGTATATAGAACAATTAATAATATATATAATCATGGTTCGAATTTTTTTAAAACTATTTTTTGTAAAATTGACTTCAGTGGGGCTGTAACCTCCTGAATAATAAGAGTCTTAGGATTCTCTTTTACAGTGGCTAGTTAGACGGTTAAAGAAATTTATAGTCAGTTTTTATTCTATTTGTATTTGTAGTTTAAGTTACTGAATTGTAATGTATATTATAAATAACTGAATAAAGATGAGGCTTCACTGGTCGTTTAAAACCATAATTTTTATAATGTTGATAATACTATATTATTCTTAATATTGATATATAACACCAGGACCCCGATAAGTGATTTTTTTATTCGTTTCTTTAAAATATATATAATGTTAACAATATATTATTCATAATATTGATATGACCCCGATAAGTGATGTTTCATTTTTTTTTAATTTCGTGTTTTCAGATATAAGTAACTGATTTAGCTTTAAAAATCTTTAAATCCAAGGGAAAAGGTAAAGTTCTAAAAAATCAAAATACTTTATTTTTAAGTATATTTATAAATAAATATATATTATATATTACATATATTTCTAAACTTATATTACATTTCAGCTACATACGAAATAACGCGTCATAAACAAGAATATCACGTAAGTAATATGAAATATTACTTCTTAATTACCTCATATATAATATGTCTGATTATACCTGCCGCCCAAATCCCAAATTATTTTGGCATTATGGCTGCCAAAATATGCCAAAATTATTTGGGACCCGAGGGTCAAAAAGTTCCAAATCCCAAATTAATTTTGGCACTCCAAATTAATTTTGGCATCCCAAATTATTTTTGGCATCCCAAATATTTGGGAGCGGAAAAAATATTTGCGTGGGAAAAAATATTTGAGTCAGTGTAACGGAATAATTAAAGATTTTCTTAATGTGTAACATGATAATCAGTTTAAAATATAATAAAAAAAAAATACTTACCTTTCTCTAAAATTAGGTTCGTGGGTTCGTGAGGGCTTCGCGGATCCGCAGGGACGGTACGATAAGTATTTTTATTTTTTTTATTTTTTATTTTTATTTATTTTAAATTATTTTTTTTTTAAAAAAAATATACTTACCTTTCTCCTTCCCTCTCTAGAATTAGGCTCGTGGTCCGGGGGGACGATACAGCAAGATAGAATTTTTTTTATTATTCTATCTGTTGCGCAACGGATAGAATTTTTTTTATTATTCTATCCGTTGCGCAACGGATAGAATTTTTTT
>PQFF01000109.1:1945628-1959437 GCA_003547095.1 Diversispora epigaea | reverse complement strand
GATCAAAGTCAAAAAAATTGATTTTTTTAGGCGTAAATTTCTGTAGGTCCCATAAATTTTCTGTAAATTTACGCCCCGAAAAGTTTCCTGATGATGGATGATAGGTGCCCAATATACAGAGATATACTGTGCCCGATATACAATAATATACTATACCCGATATATGGATGATAGGTGCCCGATAAAAAATAAATAATTTGAAAAAAATGACAAAATATCGGTGCCCGATAGATACCCAATAGATATTCGATATGTACCCGATAGGTGCCCAAACTTCGGGACGACTACACCGTCAATCGGGCACCTGATATGTTAAATATCGGATACCTATCGCATACCTACCAGGTGCCCGATAGGTGCCTGATATTTCATATTTCGACCAGTGAGACTTTGTCTCTTCAAAATTCTGCTTCCTTACATGTAGTAAAAAATAACTTTTCTATAGATAATACAGCTAGAAGAAAAACTGATCTTTCAAGATTATGGAATGTTATTAAAACGAATAAATCCTATGTTTATACGTGTTGCCCAAATCCCAAATAATTTGGAATTTGGGATGCCAAAATGCACAAATTACTAGTATTTGGAATTTGGGATTTGGAATTTCGGCAAAAAATACTAATTATAATTTGGGATTTGGGATTTGGAATTTCGGCATTTGGGATTTTGACATTTGGATTTTGAATTTGGGTGGCAGGTATACCTATGTTACATCTGGAAATTGAGAACATTTTTCTGCAAGAATTTTTCCAGCGTCTAATGACATATCAAGTCACTCTTCAGTTTTTATGAGTCACTTTTCAAGTTCCTTTATATGAGTAGTCATACTTTCACAATTTACACATTTTTTTTATTGTATCAGAGCATAAAACATTGGTCTTTTTTCTGTATTGAAAACATTTTCGGAGGTAGTTACATTGTGAGTACACTATACATGTTGTCAAAACTAATTTGACCTTGACTCAACTCTTAAAATTTCAATTTTTAATTGCGTCTGACTCAACTAATTGCGTCAATTACTAGTAAAAATCAAAATTTACTTTGACTCAACTCCAATTTTCCTCAATTTTAATTGCGTCTGACTCAATTCAATAGTTTTGACGACATGTATAGAGTATACTTTTCCTTTCGAATAGAAAGTGGAATTGTAATAGTCTTTCCATTATGTGTAGCTATAAATTCTCCTTTCACTATAGGATCCCACCCGGCACGATGTTGACATTTTGTACCAAGTATCATTATAGATATATCATTTCCATTTCGATCTTTTTTTGTAGGGATTACAGATATATTTTCATAAACTGTTATAAAATCTTCTCCACTACCAATGGTTATGGGAACATTATATGAAGTACCAATAGATTGGGAATCTTCAACCGCACCAGTAAGTTTGTGAACATTTTTCTTATCTATTTTTATTCCTAAATGCTTGGAAATATTATCAGTAAATATTGAAGAATCTGCACCAGTATCTAGAATTGCGTGGGCTATTATCAAGTCACATATTCTACATAAAATTGTTGCTACATCATTGGGTTCTATTTTGAGAAAATCAACCTCAAAAGGGTTAGGCCAATTTCTGGTTATTTGTATTCCTTGATATACTTTAATAGTATGATTTAATGTAATATCTGAAGAAGGTATAAAGTTATAATTACGATTTGTTTCTTTATAACTCGAAAAGTTTGGGCTCTGCCTATTAAGAAGTTCAATAAATAGTTGAAAAATAGTTAAATATTTTTTTGTAATATTTTCCCATACCCTGTTTCGTTCTTTAGCTATATACTTTTCTTCATAATGTAAATCAAACCGGTCCTTCATTTTTATAATCAGATTATTAAGAAATGTACGAATTTCAAAGAGAATTTCCTTAGGACAATTAGGTATTAATTCAGATATCATATATTTAAAAGATTCAAGAAATACTTCCTGTTCTAAAGTATTAACAGTCTTTCTAGTAGAAGGTTGCTTCTTTACAGGAATTCGACTTTTTTTTTTACATTGAAACATAATTGCGGTTCATTATCAGAAGTGCTTTCTTCAGCTTCAGACTCTTCCTCATCAGAATCCTCTAATACTACAATAGATTCATTTTCTTGATCAGAATTTTCTGGCTCGGATTGATAGGTATAATTAATCTTCTTGGATCTTTTACCTTTTAAGAAGGAACAGTTATTTTTTCTATGTCCTAATTTTTCGCAATTTGAGCATCTGTAAATAATTTTAGTTGACTTCTTCTTTGTAGTATATGTTCTCTTAGTATTATTATTTTGTCCAAAAGATTCTTTTTTAATATAATTAGTTTGCGATCCATATTTTTTATTAAGTTCAGTTTCAACAAATTTATGTATCGCTATAGGATCTGATAAATTACCTGAATATCCCAATCGTACTGCAATATCAACAAATTTTTCTAATGCATCATTTTTCTGGGAAAATTGCGGAATTTGTTATATAGGTAATGTTGATACTGATGGAGAAATACCTGAAAGTCCTCCAGACTCTAACCATTTATTTCTTAATTCTGTAAAAAATGCTTCTAAATTTGCTGGAGCTGTAATTCTTATTCTCATTTCTAAATTATCGGGTATATGATCATAAAGATATGGTAATAAATTTGCAAAAGTGATATCTTGTACAAATAGTTTATTATTCTTTTTTCGTAAGTATCTGGTGTATCTAGCATAGAGAATTTTTCATTCATAAGTGCTTTTAAAGCTGCTCAGGTTATACGTGTTACCCAAATCCCAAATAATTTAAGATTTGGGATGTCAAAATGCACAAATTACTAGTATTTGGGATTTGGGATTTGGGATTTCGGCAAAAGATACTAATTATAATTTGGGATTTGGGATTTCGGCATTTGGAATTTTGGCATTTGGATTTTGAATTTGGGCGGCAGATATAGCTCGGGTACTACCTACTATTATTTCTCGATATCTACCTTGCATCCAGTTAAGCATTTCAGCTTCTGTAACAATATTTGCATTAGCATTATATGGATTCTGAGCTGGAACTGGAAAAAATTTACCAGCCATCTTTCCTATTATAACATTAGCTCTTTGAGCAGCATCAAAAGCAACACATTCTAAGGGACGACATGATTCATTTATATTTCTAAGTTTATTATAATATATATCTGGTGGTTCCTGCCCAACATAATCTGAAATTGTAGAAAGACGTGTTGATATAATTTTCATAACCTCTTGTATAGCGGCCATGTTTGGATTTGGTAATGGGTTATTCTGTAATGCAAAAATTTGTTGATTCAAATTATTAATTATTTGTCAAGAATTTTTTTCTCTATTCTTCCATTTTGTATATTTATCAAATATTCGTCAACGCACTTGCTGTTCATTTGTAAAAGCGGTTTGTGTTAAATTTAAAATTCCTTGAGAAGTATCATATTGATTTTGGAGTTGAGTAATTCTTTGATCGATTAGTTGATTATTTTGCGCTATTTCTTGAAGTCTATTTGATGCTGTTGAAATTAATCCGAGCTTTTTTAAAATAGCATCTCAACTAAAAGGTATCTGAATTCAGTTTTGAAAATATAATCTAACATCACCTAAATGTCTTTGAATATCCTCATAATTTTGTATAATTTCTGCTGTAAGTGATTGAGGTAGCCTTTGTGCCATGTCTGTAATATCCTCCATTATATTTCTATATGAATATATTTCATGTATCCTGAATTTTAACCAATTCACCTCATCTTCAAGGTTAATTAGTTCCTGCTCTAAATATGAAATATAAGATTCTTTTTTCTTAATATCTTCTAATGCTATTCTAAGATGCTTTTTTAGCTTTGAAACCTGAGATCTTAATTCTTGATTTTCTGATTCCTGAGCTATAATAGTAGTATCCTGGAATAATATAATTTTATGACATTGTTCTAACTCATAAAGATATTTGCAAATTTTTTTCTCATTGAGTATATTAATATTTACTTCAGAGTTTAGCTCATCTCTCAAAGTTTTATTAGTTTCTAATACTTTAACATGTGCTGGATCCATGAAAAAATTTTGTTACTATATTAAAACAAAGTAATGGGTGAACCTGTAATTTATATTAATTCACAAAAAACTTGTGAACTTGATATTAGTATCGATTTACAAAAAATCTACTATCATCTTTCTGGATATCAAAGGACTAGTAAAAAACTTTATGAAATTTCACAAAAAGCCGGATTTGATTTCACATTAGCTGAAGTATGTGATTGGCTTGAGAGACAAGTTTTGCATCAAATACATATATCACGTCCAAAGTTTATTCCTTGTGTAAGTTTTAATAATATTACTGTCCCATTCGAAGTTTTACAAGTTGATATTATTTATATGCTTTATGATAAGGTAGGTGATATAACTTATATATTTTGTTTGAATTGTATCGATATCGCCTCTCGTTATAAAGGAGGTATTGCAATTGGAACTTCTCTTGATGTCTTAAATATGGATAAAGATAATTTTTCTTTGAAAGGTATTTTAACTTCTGCTATAGTTGCCAAAGCTTTTGTAAATCTTATTAATAATCCTGATAATCATTTCTCATGAAAAAAAATGAAATTAGTAATGACTATACATGTTCCCAAAATTGATTTTGGATTTTTGAGGTATTTCGACTTTTTGAGATTTATGTAAAATCTATTCTATATATGGAAGTAAAAAAAATACCTAGTTATGTGTATCTTCAATCAAAGAATAAATCTGGGTGGTCAAAAAATTTCAGGTTTTAAATAAAATAATTTCGTCTTTTATGAAAAACTATTTCGACTTTTTTCTCCAAAATTGCAATTTCAGGGCCCTAAAATAATTTTGCGTGCAAGTATAGTAATGACTGATAAGGGATCTGAATTTAAAGGAGATTTTGAGAAACTCTTAAAGAAACGTAAAATAAAAAATCAAAAAACTAATTCCAAGAATACTATGGGATTTGTTGAAAGATCTAATCGAACTTTATATGAAAAATTATTTAAAACTCAAGATGCTCAAGAATTAATATTACCTTTTCCCCAAAGATCAAGAGTTTGGCAAATAAATCTTCCTATTGTATATGCATTATTAAATGATACTATAACCCGATTAATTAGAATGACACCTAATAAAGCTTGTAAAAAAAAACATGTATATGCTATATCTTTCAAACCTCGAAATAGTCCTATGGAGTTTGACGAAAAAAGATTATCTTATAATGTATCTGTTAGGTATTTACTTATGCCAGGTGAATTGGAAGGTGGTAGAAGAAGAGCGACCGATTGTAATTAGTCTCTACAGATTTATCATATCAAAGAATCATTGATCCAAAAAAATTAGTCAATATTGTACTGGCTTATTAATGATAATGGTAATGGTCCTAAGAGGTCATTTGTGATGGAAGAATTAATGGAAATACCTGCCGACAGTGAATTATCTCCTCAATGGGTACTTAAACAATGTTAAAGTTCTAGACCATGTATTTTTTGGAGAATTTCATTTACCTCTTCCTTGGATCTTTTTTTTACTACTTCTTCTTGACTAGCTAGTTCGAATATACCTGCCACTCAAATTCAAAATCCAAATGCCAAAATCCCAAATGCCAAAATCCCAAATCTCAAATCCCAAATTATAATTAGTATTTTTTGCCGAAATCCCAAATCCCAAATTCCAAATACTAGTAATTTGTGCATTTTGGCGTCCCAAATCTCAAATTATTTGGGATTTGGGCAACACGTATAAGTTCGAAATATAATTTATATAATTTTTCTAAACTTGTATATACTTCTTTATTATACCAATCTTTAAAATCTGCTATTTTCTCATTATAAATTTCTTCATTCGGGACACGCTGTTTTGCTACATATTTAACATCACTGGTCAAANTGGCTTATTAATGATAATGGTAATGGTCCTAAGAGGTCATTTGTGATGGAAGAATTAATGGAAATACCTGCCGACAGTGAATTATCTCCTCAATGGGTACTTAAACAATGTTAAAGTTCTAGACCATGTATTTTTTGGAGAATTTCATTTACCTCTTCCTTGGATCTTTTTTTTACTACTTCTTCTTGACTAGCTAGTTCGAATATACCTGCCACTCAAATTCAAAATCCAAATGCCAAAATCCCAAATGCCAAAATCCCAAATCTCAAATCCCAAATTATAATTAGTATTTTTTGCCGAAATCCCAAATCCCAAATTCCAAATACTAGTAATTTGTGCATTTTGGCGTCCCAAATCTCAAATTATTTGGGATTTGGGCAACACGTATAAGTTCGAAATATAATTTATATAATTTTTCTAAACTTGTATATACTTCTTTATTATACCAATCTTTAAAATCTGCTATTTTCTCATTATAAATTTCTTCATTCGGGACACGCTGTTTTGCTACATATTTAACATCACTGGTCAAAAATTTATAAAACCTACACCTATCGGGTACCAGATAGGTGTAGTATCTGTGCCTAATATCGTACATATATCAGGTACTCGATAGGTGTAAGAAAACATTTTTCACACTTATCGGGTACCCGATATATGTAAAAAAACATTTATCACACCTATCGGGTACCCGATATATGTACGATATTAGGCACGGATACTACACCTATCTGGTACCCGATAGGTGTAGATTTTATAAATTTTCGACCAGTGCATGGTCTTCTGGATCTCTTTTTCGTTGTAATGTTTTAAGATAATTTACATATGATGCTCCTATTTTATCATATTTTTTGATACCTTGACTATATGATACTCTAATTACTTCAACTACATCAGGAAATTTTTTATGTTGGAGGTTATTGTAATAATTTCATTTTCAAAGGTTATTGAAGGTTATCGGACTAATAACCTTCGCAAATATTATGTTTATTATGATAAAGTGAAGGTTATTGAAGGTTATCGATATCAATAACCTCCGGAGTATTACGTTTTATTAATAAAAATGAAGGTTTTCGGTACCAATAACCTTCGTAAATATTACGTTTATGTTGGAGGTATTCGAAGGTTATCAGAGTGAAGGACTTCGAAGGCTTACGTTTAAAAAAATTTACTGATGTAATGCTGATTCGATGTCTTTGTAATTTGTCATTTTGAATATTGTATTTTTTATTATATGTTATCCAGTATTTTTATTTAAATAAAAAATTACTTCCTTTACTCATGTCTGGAAATTATACCTGTAATTATATATACAACTCTGGTGAAGTTTGCAATCGGAGTTGTTGTCGTCCTGAAGGGTGCCATAAACATTGGAAATCTAAAAAATGTATTCCATGCAAAGTTTTTGTTAAGTATACTTCTTCTGCACCTGGAAAATATACCTGTAATTATATACACAACTCTAGTGAAGTTTGTAATCGAGGTTGTTGTCGTCCTGAAGGATGTCATAAACATTGGAGGTCTAAAAAACGTGTTCCTTGCAAAGTTTGTGATAAATCTACTTCTTCTGCACCTGAAGCATGTAAAGATTATGCTGGTGGGTTTTATGTTTTGCAGTTTTATTCTCACTAAAGTTCCTAATGTAACAGTTCGGTTCAGTTCTAATATTGAACTGGAACTGAACCAAAATTTAAAAACTGGTTTCAGTTTGGAACTGAAATTTAAAAATATTGAACTGAACCGAACTGGAACCAAACTGAACTGAACCGGTTTGCACCAGTTCAAAATGGTTCAAAAAATTTTTTCTGTCAGAGTTTTGTTTAACTATTATAGTAAATTATAATATAAAACTGTTACAAGAGTAATTCTTATAAGTTTAAAAAAATAATTATATATAGAAATTGTAAAAATTTAAATATAATTTTATTTATATAATAATATTTTTCAAAATATTATAAAAATTTACATATTTTCATGTATATTTCTTTCTAATTTTAACCACCCTTTTAAACACATACACATTCTTATAATATCAGGTTTTAAACTACCTCTTCTTTGTGTAATTAAATCAGTACCACCTGAAAATATTCTTTCAACTGGAACACTTGTTCCTGTTTAAAATAAAATAAATTTAAAAAAATAACTTATAATAAATTAATTTAATAAATATTAAAAAATATACCAGGAATTGATAAAAAATCACAAGCCATTTTTGCAAGATTAGGATATTCAGTCTCATCAAGCTATATGAATTAAAAATTAAAAATAATATAATAAAATAAAATTTCAATATTAATATTCAATTCTGATTTATAAATCATTACCTTCCAATACATTAGAATATCCATATCATGATTTAATGGAAGTTCTTTTAAATATGAACTTAATTCATCAGTATATACAATTTTTCTTTTTTTAAAAATATGAGCAGATAAAGCATTAAGTTTAAATGAGGATTCATCTGTTTCTATGTTGCCAGTGGGTTTATATTTATTATTCCATAAATCAGTTATTTTTTGTTTATAATTTTTAATATATCTGTTATCAATATTATTTTCTTTATAATATGTTAATTTTAATCTAGGATCCAAAACTGTATAAATATAAATTAATTAATTAAAATTTTAATAAAAGTTATAAAATTGTAAAAAAAAAAAAATTATACTTGTTGCAATTATATAAACAAGTCCATCTGAATTTGAATAATAATCTTCTAATTTTTGTAAAGCAAAATTGGTAGCCTCATTAATATTAGAAGAAAGATTATTTTTTTTTTGAAATTCTGTAATAGTTTCAAATAAATAATCATAGACANAGATGAGTATCTCTGATGAGTATCTCTTCCGTATTACATTTGAAAAATTAAAAGATGAATACCTTAGATGATCACCTCTAAGATGTTCATCTCTGATGATCATCGCTGGTAATCATCTCCTGTCACGAAGGAAAATTAAGGAATATTTTTATCACACGAAGGAAGTGTGGCTCAGTATTTTTAATAATTATAAATATAGGATATTTTTCTCTCAAAGAAATAGGCAGTTACAGTTCAAATCAGAGTTAGCTTTAGTTTTTACTTTCATAATTTATTTCTTTTATTATTTGTATAAGTTCAAGTAAAGGCAAAAGAAATTAATCAGTGTATTAATTTGAGTCTTGAGATACTTGTAACGATATTTCTTTTTTTTTATTTTTCTTACATTATTTTTAATTTTTATTCATTATTTAATAAACATATATTTATCCCGTTAAATCTTAAGTCTTGTTATAAATTATTTACTTGCATTTTGTATAAGTCACAAACTAACAAAGTGCGATAAACCCCCAACTGCTAACAAAAGAACTCACCTGTTACCTTAATTTTATAAACTCTGAGAAACCCTTGAAAAATTAATTGTTTAAATTCTAAGTATAAAATTATAAAGACTCTATAATTATTCTATCCCTTCTAATTACATCGACAGATAGCACATAACAAATTGGCGCCTCCTGTGAGGTTAGCAAATAGTAAAATACATGTTTAATTGGCACGTTCAACAAAGATTACAACAATTTCACAATATATTTCATACTGCTCCAAATCGTTTGAACCAATATCAGAGAAATAACTTTCATCAGTATCAAGACCCTTCTTGTACCCTTTGTAGTCCCCCACCTGCATTATTGAGTGCTCGATTTTTAGTTTTTAGAAATTGGTTAGGTTTAAATAGTTCTTTATATTCTTATTCCTATACTTCTACTGTTCGCTTTCAAGAATTATTAGCAGAAAGAGATCCCAATCAAATAGAAACTCGAATAGATACCTTGTTAAAAACACTTCGATTTAGGCAACCAGAGCAAAGAATTAACCTCTTAACACTTCTTATAAATTGCTTACATTATACGCAAAGATTTACAGTAAATTTAGAACAGCTAAATAACCTTCAAAATTTAGACATTCCTACTGATACTAACGCAACAGACGAAACAGAAGAAATCCCATCTGAACCAGAAGATAACATGGCTATGAATCAACAGACCCAGCGAACTCTAGTTAATCTTCTTAACCGAATTGTTCAACAACAAACATTGCGTAATATTGAACCTTTCCCAGTATTCTCTGGAGGAGATCAAGATCCAGTGGAATGGCTGGAGGAATTTGATCGATGTGGAGAAGTAAACGGATATACCGGAAATGATAAAATTGATACCATCCGAGGATATTTGAAAAATGAAGCCTTAACTTGGTTTGACCAAATAGAAGGAAATCCTGGTACTCGATTTGAATCCTGGCAAAATCCTGGTAACCGAGAATTTTCAAGAGCTTTTCTAACCTGATTCAGAAACCCAGGAAGATTATTGCAATGGAGAATGGAATTAAACAATAGATTACAATTATCACATGAAACTGTTCATCAATATGCTCAAGTTATTCGCAAATTAATTAAAAAGGCAAATATAGGAGGAGTAATGCCTGAAACAGAAAAGGTTTTTCATTTTACAAAAGGGTTAAGACGAGAAATTGCTGCACAACTTACAGCGCAATTAACCTTTCAACCAAATGCAACCCTAGAACAAGTAGTTGAAGCTGCAAGTCAAATTGAAAATCATGGGAAAATGTATCCCGAAACTCTTGTAGGATTCTATGGTCCTTATAATCAAAGTAATCTACCCCAAAGAAATCAATATTATCAATCCATACAACAACCTGTCCAAGCCTTGCCAGCCTCCGATATAATTACAAATGAATCTATTATGGCCCTTATACAGCAATTAGGAAACATGAATGTAAATCAAAATGTACCTCAAAATAATTCTAATTCCAATTATGGACAGAATAATAATTTTCAGAGACCAAGANGGCTGGAAGAATTTGATCGATGCGGAGAAGTAAACGGATATACCGGAAATGATAAAATTGATACCGTCCGAGGATATTTGAAAAATGAAGCCCTAACTTGGTTTGACCAAATAGAAGGAAATCCTGGTACTCGATTTGAATCCTGGCAAAATCCTGGTAACCGAGAATTTTCCAGAGCTTTTCTAACCCGATTCAGAAACCCAGGAAGATTATTGCAATGGAGAATGGAATTAAACAATAGATTACAATTATCACATGAAACTGTTCATCAATATGCTCAAGTTATTCGCAAATTAATTAAAAAGGCAAATATAGGAGGAGTAATGCCTGAAACAGAAAAGGTTTTTCATTTTACAAAAGGGTTAAGACGAGAAATTGCTGCACAACTTACAGCGCAATTAACCTTTCAACCAAATGCAACCCTAGAACAAGTAGTTGAAGCTGCAAGTCAAATTGAAAATCATGGGAAAATGTATCCCGAAACTCTTGTAGGATTCTATGGTCCTTATAATCAAAGTAACCTACCCCAGAGAAATCAATATTATCAACCTATACAACAACCTGTCCAAGCCTTGCCAGCCTCTGATACAATTACAAATGAATCTATTATGGCCCTTATAAAGCAACTAGGAAACATGAATGTAAATCAAAATATACCTCAAAATAACCCCAATTCAAATTATGGGCAGAATAATAATTTTCAAAGACCAAGACAACCTAGAAACCCTACAACTTGTTATAAATGTAGACAACCAGGACACATCGCTAGAAATTGCCCGACAAATCAACAGATGCAACAACCAGTGAATAATATGGCAAATATAAATCCCACTCCAGTAGTACAAACCTTCGCTCAGCAACTTCCTCAGCAGCCAGTAAATATTCAACCGCAAATACAACAACAATATCCACCAGTAGTTCCAACTCAGGTATTCCCCCAACCAATTAGACCAGTAAATATTCCTCAAAATAATAATGTTCCTCCGCAACAGAATAATGTGTTTGTAACCACCGTAGAGGAACAAGTGCAACAACCACAAGTACAAGTATACCCTAACCAGCATTTAAACGAGTATACGCACCTCTAGAAGATGGGAGTGCGTCAAAAAATTCAAATCCTTCATTTATGGCACCCGAAGAAGAAGAATGGTTGCGACAGCAACAACTATATCAATTACAACAGCAGCAACAACTACAACAACAGCAGTTACAACAGCAGCAACAACAACAAGCGCAACAGTCAAACCCACAGATTACACCAACTGAAAGAGAAGTAGAAAGTGTATATGTACCTCTTCCAAAGAAAAGTACCACTAATAAGAGAACCGAAATTGAAGTTACAGCTCAACCTCCAACCTCAAAAAGTAAAAAGAAAAGAGTTACCTTTTCCCAAAGACCACAGATTGAAAGAGAAACTATGCTTTATTCTATAGTTTCTGATTTAATGCATACCAAATCTAATATAACTATAGCACAGTTATTAACTATTTCCCAATACAAAAAAGAATTGAAAAAAGCTTTAACCCCAAAACGTGCTAAAGGAGTTATTAGAAAACTTAAAGGAAAAGGAAAAGAACAAATGGTACAAGTTGCCTCTACACATACTCCAATGATGTGTAAGGGACAAGTAGCCTCTTGGACCATAGATATGATTATTGATAGTGGATCATCTATTAGTATTATCTCTAAAGCCTTTGCAGATTATATTAAACGGTTACCTGATAGGGAATCTACCCGAACTATTACCGGTATCCACGGGGATCAAAAAGGAAGTTTAGGAATTATAAATGATATTCCCGTACATGTAGGAGATGTCGTCGTATCAACAGATATGGAAATTATTGATACCCGAGCTTATACCATGGTTTTAGGAAATGATTGGCTCCGAAAAGCACACGCAAAAATTGAATACTCCCCACCCAGGTTAACAATTAATGACAACAAACGCACAGCAATAATAGAATGTAAAAATACTCTTCAAAAGGAATTCCTTGAAGAAGAGGAAGAAGAAGATGAGGATGAAGAGGACGAATCATCAGATGAAGAAGAAGATGAAGAAATGATAGGACTCAATAGCTTATGTTTAATAGTATCAGAAGAAGAAAGTCCTGATAATCATTATTATCGATTCGATCCATGGGGAATTGAAATAGATCATGAATCTTTCTCTTGAGAAGAATACCAGTTTATGAATGAAAAGTTTAACCCTTGGTTAAAAGATCAACGATATCGGCATAAATATAAACATTGGTTTAAAGGACCTGACAAATCATGTTGGTGTCAAACCAAATTAATTACCGCAGAAGAGGAGTGTACCCAATGTAAAGAGGATTATGAAAGATGATGTACCTTACAAGTAATACCTACTCAAGATATTCGCACGGCCTATGCAAACCTTGTTATGGGAGGATCTGAAAGGTTATCTCTAAATGAACATAAAAATGAAGTAGAACAATTATTGAACCAATACCCCCAAGTTATCGCTCGAGACATAACAGAAATTGGCCGAACCAATGTAATAAAACATCATATTGATACAGGAATAGCTCAACCGATACGACAATACCCTTATAGTTTATCCCCCCATCATAGTCAGTTCTTAAAGGAAGAAATAGAACACATGAAAAATCAAGGATTAATTGTTCCTTCAAAAAGTCCTTGGACATCTCCTGCCCTTGTAGTAGGAAAAGCAAATGGGAAACTACGACTAGTAGTCGATTATAGAAAATTAAACAAAGTAACCAAACCTGACGCTTACCCATTGCCAAAAATTTCTGATATGTTGGATGCCTTGGCCAACTGTGCATACTTCACTACACTTGATTTGACCTCAGGATTCTGGCAAGTAACAATAGACCCTGCTGATCAGGAGAAAACTGCCTTCTGTACACGATTTGGTACTTATGAGTTTACAGTAATGCCCTTTGGCTTAATTAATACACCTGCCACCTTTCAACGAGTTATGAATAGTGTGTTCTATGAGATACTTTGGAAGTTCGCTCTTGTATATATGGATTATATTATCATCTTTTCAAAAACCAGTGAAGAACACAAATCCCATTTAGAAAAGGTTTTTCAATTATTATCGAACGCCGGTTTAAAGCTTAATCC